>PPMA02000043.1:0-100758 GCA_003707865.2 Komagataea pratensis
CTATGGTAACGCGATCTATCTGTGATATCAAAGCGAGTGAGCAATTAAATAAGGACAGTGGGAAATATGCAAAAGGGGATCCAAGATGAAAGTCTGCACATAAAACAGACACTCTCGCTCCATATGATTCTCTGCTTCTCTGTCCCAAAAGAACTTTTCCCATGAAAGTGGTGGTAGGAAATGGAAAGATTTCCGTGCTGGGCTTTACTTTCACGTGATAGACCTCGGAATTCTCGCCAGCCAATAGCAAATGGCTTTTTCAACCAATGGATTCTAAAACTTAGTGAAAAAAAAATCACCAATAGAAAAAAACCGAAAAAATCAAACGATTTAAACAGAGTGTTATAACTGACTTTCAAATAAAACAGACAACTTTAAAGGTTTTATAACTCATATTCATTTTTAGAATTTCTCAGAAAAAGATTCCAATCTTCGCATTGACCTGCTTTTTTCTTGCTAATTTCTATCCTTAATTTACACCAACCTTTGACGTATCACCAAATCCCAATTTTCATTCAATTCACAATGTTCAGATCAGTTTTAAGAACCCCAGCCATCAGACAATCAACTGTCGCCATTGCTCGTCCATCAACCTTGAGATTGATGCCAACCAGCTTCACCTCCATCAGAAAATACTCTTCTGACCACGAAGAAACCTTCGAAGAATTCACAACCAGATTCGAAAAAGAATTTGACCAAGCTTACGATCTTTTTGAAGTTCAACGTGTCTTGAACAATGCTTTTTCATACGATTTAGTCCCTTCTCCATCTGTCATTGAAAGAGCTTTGAAAGCTGCCAGAAGAGTGAACGACTATGCCACTGCCGTCAGAGTCTTCGAAGGTTTGAAATACAAAGTCGAAAACGTCGACCAATACAATGCCTACTTAGAAGAATTGAAAGATGTCAGAAGTGAATTAGGTATTACTCTAAAAGAAGAATTATTCCCAGAATTAAACAATGTTGATCATCACAATTAGAAGCGTTTCAAATCATTCGTGTTTTAGTTTTTGTTTATTATTAATATTATAAAGTTTTTATGGGAGTATGAGAAAGGTTAGTTAGTCTATGATTTTTTTAAGAGAAAGGAATATATGATTCATTCTAATTGAGAGAGTGTATGATTATGTTTTGATATACATTTTGATAAAGAAAAGCCAAAAATAATAACTATAATGTGGAGAGGGTTAGTTTTAGAGAATTTGAAATTTAGTTTAAATTAGTCTTAGTTTATGGTTTTCATCATGTTCCTTTGATACTAGAACTAAGTCTTTTCACGTTAGAGGAAATTCTATATTTATTTGAATTATTTAGAACTTTATAATTCTATTGTGCATTAATCTGTTGATTGTAGAGAGAACTTACATTTGATAATTCTAATCATTTTCAGTTTATTTTACAACTGTGCTTTTTTAACTTATGAATCACTGTACTCATTATCCTCTTCATCCTCGTCATCTTCAATAAACTTGTCGTCTTTTCTTCTTTCTGATTCTTCACCATATCCTTCATCATCTTCGTCATCACCACCTTCTTCGCCTTCCTCACCCCCATTATTCACTTCTTCTGCAGCATCATACCAATCGGTATACACATCCACTGGTTTACTCAAGGCATTTATCGTTGTCTGGAAACTCTGACCACAGATCTTGCAATACAATGTTCCCAAATTGTTCTTTTTATCTAATGTACAAATGATGGAATTTTCATGATTACAGAATAAACAATTGAATGAAGTGTCTAGTTTTTGCACCACTTTCTTGACCGGTTTTCTGGATGATTTCTTTCTACCCTATGAAATATGGTTAGTATTTATCTTTCTATTTTGCCGTTTGAAGTCAACTCACCATCTTCTATGAATTACCTGATACAATATTATTCGTTTCTGTTGATTATGGAAATCACTACTAAAAAACTGCTTTTGTTTAGAAGAACTCGGGAATATTACCCTGCTTTTGGTAGTTATCACGTGAAACTCACGTGAAGATAAATCTCGATCTTTCTGGTTTGGGCACCACCACCTCTAATTGAAAAAAAAATTTATTTCTTTGATTTCTTAGATGCGATGAGCTCCAGATAGGCAAACTATACCAATCCATCAACACCAATAAAATGGCTAAGAAAGCAGTTGCTAAGACTTCTAAAGTCGTCAAATCAAATCCAGATCAGCAATCCAAGAAACCTAAGGGTAAAGTTGTCAAAGTTGCTGAATTCGAAGATGTTAATACCGCTGCTTTAGAAAATGTCAAAAATGCTAAAGTTGCGGCAAAGGCACAATCCAAACAACAAAAGTTAGTTGATGCTAAGAAATTAACTAAAGCATTAGCTGAATTAAAGAAATTTATTGAAAGAAGTCAGAACGAAGAAGGTGATAAATCGAAATTATTTGACGATGAAGACCTTAATAAAGTTGAATTGATCTTTAACAAGACCAAATTATTCACTGCTAAGAACAACTTCAAACAAAAATTAATTCAAATCACAGATAAACCACAACCAGAATCCAAACCAACCATTGCATTATTTGTTAAAGATAACGTCATTGATAAAGAGTTGCTAGAAAAGATTGAAGAATCTGATTTGAAGGATTTAATTAGTGAAATCATTCCAGCTAATGAATTGAAAACCACATACAAACAATATGAAAAGAGAAGAGAGTTAGTTAAGAAATACGATCTATTTATCACTGATGATGGTCTTGTGGCAACCTTACCTAAATTATTAGGTAAAGTCTTTTATGATACTGCTTCAAAAATCCCAATCTCAATCAGAGTTGCACAAACCTTCTCTATTGAATCAACCATAAATCAAGTTAACAAAATCTTGAACTCAATTGTTTATCAACTTCCAAGAAATAACAGTTTAGTTATCAATTTAGGTGATATCAACTTTTTAAATGAATCCGCGTTAAACCAAGTCATCGCTCATTTTGCTGATGAAGAATTGAGATCCATTTTCATCAAATCTAATACTTCACCAGCATTACCATTATATGAGTCAGCTACTGCATTTTCTGAAGCTGATCTTGACCAAAAATCTGAAGCTCCAGCTAATGTTGAAAAGATTCAAGTTGATGGTGTTGAAGATATTGAAATTGATACTTATGAAAAGGGGTTGGTTGAATTGGCTAAACCAGAAGACCTTCCAACCTTATTAGAAAATAAGATTCAAAAGACTATCAAGAAGGCTAAAATTGCCGAGAAGAAAGCTATCAAAGAATCTAGAAGGGAAACCAAAAAGGAAACCAAACAGCCAGCTGCTAAAGTTACCAAAGCACGTACTGCTGCTAAGAAATTTGATAAAGTTACCAAACCTGCATTAAAGAAGAAGGCCGCTAAAAAGGCTTAGATGATTGTATAAGTTAATTGTAAAATAGAGAGATATTGTAAAAGTCTGACTAAAAATGTAGACTGGACATAATTCCATGCTCGCAATGCTCAATGTACGGTCAAGCTGAGAATCAATTTAACCAATGAAAATTCCTTCAAGAACCTGAAGTTACGGTGAAGTATGCGAATACTGAATAGTGAATACCGCATTCGCTAATTTAAAGTACCCACCCTAAAGTCGCAGGGTCAGCGTCCAGAAGCGTTATAAACACAGCATTCAAACAAACAATTAGGAGTCTGAAAGTAATGATGTAAGCAGTTGATACTCAGATAGAGATAGTGTAAGCGACATGCAGACTGCAGACTGGAGTAACTCCAAACATATGAGCGTCGATTTCATATCCCATGTCGGGCAAGCTGATGGTTTCGAGCTATACAGTTTGTTTATGATTGATCACTTCTAAAACCCAGTATAGTGCTGCACTTGTGCAACAGTTTCAGGGATCGGCATTGCATCAATGCTGGAACTAGTTCTGACCAATTATTTGACATTTTTAAGTTTGAACTTTGGAGTGTAAACTGTTTGTTTTGATTGGTATGTGTATAACGTTGGTGAGTTTGGTCAGAAGTTAGAACCGTTACTACGGTTAAACCCTGTAAGCTCTGTTTTTTAGCGGTACATTGTCGTCATTGTACTTCCTGATTCCCACAACTTTCCCGATCAACACTTGACGGCTAACGGTTAATTACTAGAGAGCGTTAGGAGTAAGTGAAACGTTTCGCTACATCAACATGACCAACTCCCAGTCCCGACTCTCTAGTACCAGGATCAATTCATTTAACCAGGAGTTGCCCATCAGTCTTCAGCCCTCTATTTTGGCTACTTCTCTTACTTTTCATGCACATAGATCATTCTAACAACATGAACATAGAACTTTTTCAAAACAATGGGCTAGTTAAACTTATTATACATTCTCCATTGAATGCGCTGTACCAATTCGATCAAGGTCAATAAAAGATCAACAGTATGCCTGCAATCTGAACTGGTTCTATTGATTCAAACAAAGATGCCAATTTTATCCTGTTCAAAAGAAGTCATGATTTCGTTTCCCAATAATATGGTTCAAATTTCAGTTGTTTGTGCTATGCCCACTGATCATAATGGCACGAACTAATTATCTCAAAGCTTTTTGAAATTTATAAAACGGCCAATGCCCATCGGATGCATAATTTGAACCTAGAGAACCTTAAGTGTGGTCAAGTGGCGTTGAAAGCTTATATCGTAACTGGCTGCGTTCAAAACCTTGATTATCTTGCCAGTACAGTTCCGCGTTTAGTCAGATTCAGAAATTACATGAGTAAGACTGGATGAATCTTCCCAATTAGGCAAAACTGAGTTGGATCACACTGCCAACCATAGATACCTACTAACGGAGATTTCAACTGTAAAGCTTTAGTATTCTTTTATAACAAAAAGGATGCTTGCTGGCTTTCATGAAAAGAGGGTAGTTCAAGATTGAAATTTCAATAAGTTCAGATCTCAGAAAACCGACTGATCAACATTGTTAGCGCTCAGATCTCAATTGAAGCGAGCGGTATAAGAGTCTACAGAGTGTTCACTATTCACTTCCTTGTAACCGCGTAAACTTCTCCCATTAATAAGAGGCACGCCGCTTGACATCTGAAATATGAGCAAATAAAACAGTGCATGCAGGTAAATCGAAGCCTGACATACATCTGGTTAATTCATGCATGTGCGTTTGTTGAAGAAAGTTCCATAATTCCACCAATGTAGGACCAATTGTTTTCTAAGTGATTCATCGGGATCGCAGCTTCTGAACAAAGTTTAGTGTCCGTCTTATCAAAAGACCATTGGATGCAAAACTAGACAAGCGTTCGATATGCCGCAGTAGAAGTTTCAGTTGGTGGGGTCAAACGTAGTATTTGTGATATTTTTTTTTCAAGTTTGCACTCTTCCCATTCCGCAAAGGTCCGGTACCGGTCTACTGATGGACGTGACTGCATTCTTGCATATATACAAAGGACCTGAGAAGGGTCTGTCCCCCTGTCAGATATCCAGCATATGCGTACATATAACTGGCTTTGGAATTGCAGCTGTCCGGTACTATTGAATTTTGAAACCACCAAACATATCCGACGAAGAGGAGTTAGCTATATATAGTATTGATCTTGGACCCTAAAGTAACGAAAGTTGTCAATGTTTGGCCACATTTTTGCACCTAGTCTGAAAGTGCATGATGTGGCTTGATATTTCGCAGAGGGTTCCATTCTTGACTTCCTGTTCAAACAACGGTGTTCCTCTAGGTCCAGAGTAAGATACAATATTTTCTTGCGCGAAGTACGTGCTAACGTTAACCGTAGGCATAGTAAGCTGTTCCCCGACAAAGTTTAAATCAGTGCTTTCCAGGCTTTTAGTTTCGAAGGTGTTCATTGCTTCCAGCAGTTGGAATTAGAATTAACTGCTCTCTTCTTTTGTTTACTATTGTATGTCTACTTACAAAACTGTAAACTCATTCTTGGTGATTTCTGTTCTCTTTGGCTCTTCTTTGATTCCATCCTTCTAATTCAACTAACATTCGCTAGGCTGCTGGGTTGAAACTTGAAACTTGACAGCGCACCAAGACAGGATCTACTCATTACTGATGTCACCGGAACCCATACGCCTTCGGTGACCACTGACCAGATCCGTCCACAGACATCTGTTCAGGGAGCTCAATAGCTGCCTCCGACCTGTACCATACTCACGACACGCCTGACCAACAACTGCCACAAGGACAGTCTCAGAACACCACACAGTGTGCATTGTGCACTATTATTAGCTGCACATGGAGATGTCGCACTTAGATCTGACGATATAGTCAAATGACAAAGTCTGCAGCCCACAATGGCACCACATACCTAGGCGTACATTCAACTTCAGATTTACATCTGGAAATTTCTAACGACCGCATATATCCCAATTGAGAAATAGGCTCACTGTGGTTACGAAATAAACTCTAACTTAAGAGCACATGTCGCGATTCGTCATGGGAGCAACTGAGTACCCATTTATCGAGTCGGTCATCCAACTGAAGGGGGAAGTGTGAATGGCGTATCTGATAGAAACAAAATCGTCTCAGAACGGACTGAACATGGTCCTATCAATGATTCATAACTGTTTTATCAAAAAAAAAAAAAAAAATGTTTTTTTAGTGCCCTGTCTCCAGAAGTTAACAATGATCCCTTGAACCCAAGCAAATTAATTAAGTAAAGCTGCTTAGATCTTCAGAGCGGGGCCTTCTATGAGACATGCAGAGTCCCAACTGGTCCAACATTCAAATGGTTATAGTACAATTGACACTGTCCCCTGTGAACTGGTTTCCTGCAAGCCATGTAATCGAAGACTCGTAAATTCTGATGGATCCAATGGAAGAGATTTCACCTTCAGACGATAGAACTGGTTACTGATTGCTGAACTGAATTATCAAAAAAACTTTAACGCACAGAGAATTTCCCGCACAACCGTGCATAGTTCATACTTGCACTTGCAGCGCTTTTGCGTACGCTGTGATCAGCTTCCGCCTAGAATTGTCAAATTCTCGTATTAGATGGACCTTCCGCCTGAAGATGCGTTCCACTGCAGGTTTTGCGGCTAGTGGTCCCATTCTTCGTAAAAGTGGGCAGGTCGCTCAGCTTAAAAGCTCCTTCCAACACCACCCGGATCGCCCTTTGCCTTAACAGCAAAGCAGACGTTTAAGTCATTCTTCCAACTGTAGATAGGAGTATATGCACAGAAAATCGGATGTTTGTTCTTTTTTGCTGGGAAACCAGCGTAAATTATATATAAACTTGCATGGATGCCTAGTGTCAACTTCTCCAAGAACCTACGAGATAATTGTTCAACTATTTCTAGAAGTCGACAAAGACTGCCATTTTATATAAAGAAGCCCAAATCGTTTTACTCCAGCTCTGGTTACCTTCGCATCTTCTGCCAACCACACAGCTCTCCTCCTACACTCCAGAAATCACCAGCAACAACACAAACATATTCCCGTCTCCTGGATCAGTCCCATCTACTCACTGTCTCCTGATTCACCCGGATCACTCCCCCTTGCTACGCAGTTAATACCTGAAAGCATATATACTGTGCTTGACCTGATTGATCCTTCCTTCCCCATTTAACTCAGTCAAAATTACGTCCATTCACATTGCTCAACCTCAAGGAACCACTGGCTCTTTCTACCCTCCAGCACCAACTACCCCATTATTATCAAACAATAACATGTATACTGATCAGAAGTTGAAACAGTACAATGAACGTGAGGAGAGATTTAGACTAGCTGTCGCAGAAGCCACTGCAAACAAGTCGGCATCAATTAATTCTATTGCCAATAAATATAGAGTCAGCAGAACTACATTATCTAGAAGAATTCATGGATTTAAGAACACTAGAAATAGTCATGAGAAACAACAGAAGTTCACTAATGGAGAAGAATCTTTGATTGTTAACAAGATTCAACATATGTTACAATCCTCAGATCAAATTCCGCCAAAGAAAGAAGTTTTGAATATTTGTGAGAATGTTTTGAAGGAGAAATATCAAGATAGAGCACCAGCTGAAGGTGAGAATTTCTTTAAAGTTGGTAAAAATTGGATTGATAGATTCTTAGAAAGACATAATGATAAATTAATGATTAATCCAACAACTACATTATCTGAATATTATAGATCTGAATTCCTACAAAGAAAGAAATTAAGATCAGATAGAGGTTATAAAACATCTAATTCATCCAGTCCAAGTAATGAACATCATTCTTATCAAGACCAATCGGATCCTCAACAACAACCTCAACCATATGGTTCATACTTACCAAATCCACCACAACCAGGCCTTGATTCTCAAGGTGCAAGACTTCCATACCAGTCACAAGATTCAAATGGGTTTGCCTACCAAACTGCAGTTGATCAATCTCAAATGAACTCATACGTTCCAGGTGGTTATCTTTCCCACAATCCATCCACTGCCGCCGGATACAATCAAGATTGGCAATTCAGCAACTTACAAAGATCATCAATTTATCCGACATCAACACCTCAACAACAAACAAACGGTATGGCGTATTCTCAACAGATGCCACCGTTGTTGAAACAAGATTCATCCAGACAACAGCAACAGTCTGCTTCATCAGCAACTCCTTCTTTCAACAACCCTTCCTATGTCTATGGAACTCAAACACCATTGAAACCATCAGTATTCCCTGATCAACAACAACAACAGCAACAACAACAACAACAACCTCCAATCCAATCATCACAACCTGCAAACCAACAACAACTCACTCCACAATCTCAACAAGGTTACAATCCTCCATCAACTTTCAATTCTTATACTTTTGGTCAATCACAACCACACACTCATTCATCCACTGAATCCGTACCCCAACAACCTCAGCAACAGCAACAATCTCCCCAATTGGATACTTTGCAGTATTATCAGGGACAAAGACTACAATATGGTGCAGTTAGACAAGGGATCTATAAGGAGTTGGAGAAAGAACACGTTGATGTGAATAGTGTCACCAAGTTGGTAAATTTAGCATTTAATCAAATCGAGAGAGATTTGTCTAATGGAAGTGGGAGTAATGGGTATGGAATGACTACTTATTAGTTAGGTTTTGTTGAGAGTTATTATGAAGTTATGAATTTGGTTTTCTCAGTTATGTTGATTTGTTTATTTGTTTTAAGTTAGTTAGAAGTATTATGTGCTCTTTTTTGGTTATGTCCTGTTAGTTCTATAGTTTCGTCCTGTTTAGTTATGTTAATACTTTGCTAATATGCATGCATTCTTTATGTCACTTCCTTAACCTTTAGTCCATTTGGTTATTTCCTGATCTGGTCATCAGAGTACATCTCCCTTTTTTTTTTGTGATGATGGTCTTGGATGCCTCTGTTCATACTTTCATGTGTACAGTGTGAATCTAATTTTTAAATTCTCCAATTTGATATGCGTCACTTACATAATTGTTGGGTGAAGATCAACGTTCATCAGGGCATTGTGCATTATTGTGGTACCATTTTGATGTTTGTTCGAATATTCAGGTACGGTGTGTATTACTTATTATAATTGATTGAAATGTAAATAGTAGCAGTACGTAGTAGGATAAATGAAATTACAGTGGGCTGTAGGGCCAATTATTACAACATGCTTCTCATTTTATACAATCATACAAACAATGCAACTTAGACCTTCCTCATTCCTCATCTCCTTCATCATATTCTCCGTCGTCATCAGATAAATCATCAAATATAGACTTCGCGGGCAAACTCGTCCTGAAACTTCTGATAGCATCACTGATCAAATGATCGTTATGTCCCTTAATTGGATGCAGTATGATCTTTGGTGCCTTCTCATTCTCATGGTTATCATTCAGCACAATTTCTTTCTCCTCTAATTGAATCCAATGTTCTTCTCCGGTTTTCTCATCTTGGTCTTTCTTTTCACGTTCATTCCTTTCCAGAATCTCTTTCAATTCTTCATTATATTTCTCTAATGATTCTCGAAGTTCCTGATGCGTATAGATCTGTAACTTATTAGGCTCTTCTTCCTCTTGTTTAAAGTCAAAATCTGGTGGTGGGGAAGCTGGTGGTGAGATCAGAAACATTCTTCCATGGCTAGGTAACTGTAAATAGCTATCTTTAACATCACTATTATAATTAGCTAAGGAGAAACTCACCTTGAACTCCCTGGTGTTGGACTTAAACACTTTATGCAGTATCACAGCAGAGCTCTTGTTGCTAAATATCAGCACAATCCGTCTCAATGACTTCAGTATGATGAATTGTATGACATCTGTGTTCGGTATGTGGCTTATCACCTCTTGTTGCAAACTGTGAAGATACTGCTCATCTGTGAGTCTTTCTGAGTCCAACCCGGACAGAACCAGCGTGTTGGTCTCTCTCATTGTATCAAGGAATAAGCAGCCGATGAAACCAGCATCAACAGCATCAACGAGATCGGCAATAGAACAATAATATTCAGCTCAACCCTTCTCTCGCTATTGAATCCAGATCAGAAAGCGGCTGCACGTGACTCGTCCTCGGAATCCCGGCCCATGCCCACCCCGGAAGTATCAGGAGACCCGGCCTCTGGTGATGGCTCGCCTCAACGAGAATCCCAGATTGCGTAATTTTCGCGTGTCTTTTTGACATCACTCGGATTGCCAACCATGTGAGTACCAAAACGGTGATTTGGGTATAAAAGGAAAAATAGTCTTCGATTTGACAATTTTCCACAATCCTTACTTTGTCAACTGAATACAAAATACAATTACAAACACACAATGCCAAATTTAATCTTAGTTAGACACGGTCAATCCGAATGGAACGAAAAGAATTTATTCACCGGTTGGGTTGATGTTTCATTATCTGAAAAAGGTGTTGAAGAAGCCAAAAGGGCTGGTGAATTATTGAAAGAATCCGGTTTGAAACCAGATATCTTATTCACTTCCAAATTATCCAGAGCTATCCAAACTGCCAACTTGGCTTTAGACACCGCTGGTTTCTCATACATTGATGTCGAAAGATCATGGAGATTAAACGAACGTCATTACGGTGCTTTACAAGGTAAGGACAAAGCTGAAACCTTAGCTCAATACGGTGCTGAACAATTCAAAGTCTGGAGAAGGTCATTCGATGTCCCACCTCCTCCAATTGAAGCTGACTCTAAATTCTCCCAAAAAGGTGAAGAAAGATACAGATTAATTGACCCAAATGTCTTACCACAAACTGAATCATTGAAATTAGTCATTGACAGATTATTACCATACTGGCAAGATACCATTGCCAAAGAGTTATTAGAAGGTAAGACTGTTATCATTGCTGCCCACGGTAACTCTTTAAGAGCTTTAGTTAAACATTTGGACAACATCTCCGATGCTGACATTGCTGACTTAAACATCCCAACTGGTATCCCATTAGTTTACGAATTAGATGAACAATTGAAACCAACTAAACCATCTTACTACTTGGATCCAGAAGCTGCTGCTGCTGGTGCTGCTGCCGTTGCCAACCAAGGTAAGAAATAAGCTTCTTCGTTTATATAGTTCTTTGTGTTAATACAATGGTGATGAATATCTGAAGACATTCAGGTTGTAAAAAACCTCACAGGGGTCCGGTTACGTGTTGACAGAACAAAGTATCTCCTGATTCCTTATTCAAGTAATTAAATGCATCACGATCGCACGCCAGATTCAAGTGCGACTAATCGATGAGGATAGAACTGCGACAGATGAGAACAAAAAATAGCGTGGCTCTACCAAAATAAAGCTTTGATTACATAAGCAAACATGTAATTTGTAGTATTTCAGAACTTGGTTTTAAGCATCATATGACGGTTCTTTTAAGCTCAGTAGAAAGAGTAAGGTGCAAGGTCTCCTAGTATAAAATAAAATTGGCATTTTATAATTATAATTTTAGGTTCCAAAGAATTGACAGCCGCTACTTTCAGAAATAAAAAGAGTAAGACTTTTGAAATTTAATTAATTTTAGCCATACTATAGATTGAAATTATTATTAATCGTATTTTCCAAGTGAATTTGGTAAATACTATCAGAACTATACAGAAAATAACAAATTCCAGATTGCTGAATTTATATAAATTGAAGTTAAATTTATTATAATATGCGGAGTTTGAGTTTTGAGGTTAAACACCCAGACATCACATGGTTGACACAAAATTTCAATACGCCTGTTTGAAAAGGTATATTAGTGAAAAGTCTAATGATTTGTTGTTCACGGCAAATCCATTTGTGCTGGAGGTGTAAACTTTAAAAGACAGACTAGATAGTAAAGGTGCACTGTGTTGGTTTTCTGTCGTGCTTGGCAGTGAAACGTTCACCAGCAACAAGCAACAAGTGATGCGAATTAATTATGGAAATATAAAAATCTATAATAAAGGTGTTCTATATAGAACAAGAACTAAACCAGTAATACTAATAAGCAAACCCAAATGCTCAATCTAAAATGATTTCTTCATCTATCCTAATTTTAACATCCATCTAATATTTACTCAAAGTGCTATTGTGGACGTGAACCGGCACAGTTTCATTGAATCGCGTACCATTTGAAGCGACTGATGTTGGAACTGGCACATCAATAGTAATATATTCACATTCAGTGACAACGATAGTGGTTGGTAAAACAGCAGATAAAGCTAAAGTTGATAGTAAAGCGGCTGAAATGATTTGGAATTGCATTGTGAAATGAGTGACAAAAGTTTATAAGATAAAATGAATGAATAACTTGGATAGCTTGAGAAAATTAGATACTATTTTGTGTTTAAATAATGATCTAATTCAGTGATTTCTTTGAAATAATCCTTTAGTCGATGTACTTTTGAGATGATCTGATCCTGTATTTATACGTTTTGTAAACATATTTGATTTCTGTGTTCCATGGAAAAACACAGCACTTTAGAATGTTCCGAGTATGCATGGCTGCATTATATGTCGGTATATGTCATACTGTTACCCAACGGTCGTTTCTTTTAGCCATTGGTCTAGAAATGCACAATCTTACCCCTCCCCCCATAGTAATTAAGCTGTTCCACACAAACCCCATACTGAATAACGGCGATGGATTTGATGCAAGAGAAGTTTCCATGTCATGACGTAAAGATGGAAAAGAATCGGATATTTGTTTCGTCCAGTAATATTAGACTTTACTACGGAACCGTTGCAGATTGAGTTAATTTAAACCTTAATTTGTATCGTCTTTTACTTTTTATATATGTTACCAGTGGTAATGGGAAAGTTTAATTTATTTGAGTCGTGTATGGATCAGATCGTTCACCGTTTAAGGGATAAACCTTAAACCACCGGATAAAAGTCGTTGAGTCGATTATTGAGTCTTGGAATCAGGAAAGGCTGCAGTCGATAAAGAACAGGTCATAATTATTTGCATGAATACATCGAATATTTACGCTTGTTCCAGTCAACTGAAATGATTAATTATTATACAAAACATAAATGAAGCAAAAGGAAAAAAAATTGAACACATTAAATCACACCTGGAACTAAACATTTTTCCAGAAAACATCTAATCGAAGTGATATGAAATTTGATATATTGATTTCAATCTTTTGATTCTAGAACTTGTTTAACTGGTTCTGTTTCATTTGCGTAAAGTCTATGCTCTTGGATATATCTAATCACACTATTTGGTAACAAATACTGAACAGACATACCTCTTCTAATAAACAATCTAACTTTAGTAGAACTGATATCATTATAAATCAACTGTTTGATGACCAAGACATTTCTTCTATGTTCATACATGATATCATGCCCTAGTAAAAATGATCTAACATCAGAACCTGTTCTTTCAACAATCAAACAACCATATCTACCTAAGATATGAGTTAAATCTTCATCTGCCCAAACATTAGGTTCACCCATACTTTCAATCAAATCACCACCCGCTAATAACATGATTTTGACACCTCTCTTAGTACCATCTGATGCTAGGACACCACCTCTTTTAATATTAATTTCTTCATTAAAATGATCTAAAACTTTAGCAGTTCTAGTATATGTTGGTTGTAACGTTTCCCATGCATCAACCATTAACCAACTACTTGTTCTCTCACATGCTAATTCACACATTCTAACTCTATGATGAGCAGGTGCCAAACCTCTCTTTTTATAATGATCACTCACTGGACTATAATAACCACCAACGACTTCGAATCTAGTTTGTTCTCTGATTGAATCCATAGCCATTTCAAACATTCTCAAATGTAGGTAAGTGATCGGTGAAAATGAACCACATGCAACGACAACTAATGGGAACTTATTTGGGTTTTTTAATTTAGAGACTAATCTATGTGTAGGGAATTCATAATTTTCAATCTTCTTAGCTTGTCTCACAACGCCATGAGGAACTTCTTCTAAATCTGCAGTTTGATATGATTGTATTATTGGAATCGTCACGCTTTCATTATCTGTAACTTCTACTTGATCATATTCAAATTCTTCTTCATCAGTTGATGAGTTCTCATTAGATGACAAAGGTTGTAAATCTTCAGGTATTCTAGGGATGGTATTCTCAATGGAGGTCTTAGATGGGGTGGAAGTACCAGAGGTGGCCGTACTATGGGTGACACTTCCAGGATGAGATTTATGATGATGATGGTGATGATGATGCTGGTGATGACGATGTTTACGTGGCTTGATAGGTGCGTCTAGTTTATTAGGAATATCAGCCAACACCAACGGAACAATTGGATCGGCCTTAGGAATTTGGGAAGATGGAGCCAATGGCGGGCTAACAGCGCCCTGTGAGGATGGTGGCCTAAAATCTGGGTCTCTTTTTGGGTCCATTGTGTTTGATTTCTATGATCTAGATTCTATAGTGAAGTGGTGATGGGATTAGCAGCAATCGGGTATTATGAAGCTCAGATTGCTGGGTGATCTAATAATTGTGCAATAGATACTGTATTGATCTGGGATTTGTGTTTCGCTGGGGTCAACGTCTCGAAATAATAATGAATTAAGAGGAAATAATAGTTGTTTTGTGAGTGTCTCATCAGTTCCATGGTCTTTGTTTTGTATTTTTTTCTCCTCATGTGACGCAATTACGGACAGAGATTCGCGAAAGGCATGACTTTTAACCATCGGGCTTAATCGGATTTTGGCGTATTTTAGTTTTGTGTTGATTTTGAATGTTGAATAGAAGTTCTGTGCAGAACAGATAAAATAGCACTATGAGTCACAAGAATGGGAAACAGAGACTGAGTGTGGAGGAGAGGATAAGGTATGTTGGAGTTTCTCCTCTGAAATTGAGTCGTGAGCTGACAGTTGTTTCTTTAGGATAACGAAGGATATGTACCCAAGTTTGAAAGAGCTAAAATTAGCAGTGTTGAAAGGTGAATATAACAACGGAGTTGATTATTTTTCGAGAGGATTCCTATGGAAGGTGAGTATTGTGTGGTCAATAGCGTGAGAAAATCGTTTACTAATTGTATCAGTCTGTCTGTATGAACTCGTATAAGATCGAATTCAAAGAAGATGAATTGCAGATTGTTCCTGGGGAAGAAGATATCGAATATGAAAATCATCATTCTAAACAACAACTACTCAAAGAATCAGTCTTCTCAGATCCTTTGAATGATACATATGATGAAAACAGTATATTGGATGTGATAAAGTTAGATGTCGAGAGATTAATCATAGATCCATTGTTTAGAGATGAACAGATTCAAAAAGATATTGTTCAAATATTATACAATTATGATAAATTCAACCCATACAAGCAAGGATTTCATGAAATCTGTGGGATGGTCTATTTGGAATTACATAATGATAATCCAAAAAATGAAAATATCAAGATTGAAACGTACAATATCTTCACAAGTCTAATGTTGAGCGTTGTTCCTAATTTTTACTTAGAGGATAACTTGATTGGTTGGTGTATTTCACAGTTCAATAAAGATTTAGCACTAATTGATAAGAGCTTATATGTTTTGTTACTTAAGAGATATAAGATTGAATCACAGATATGGTTGATTAGATGGGTGAGGTTGTTATTCATGAGAGAATTGGGTTTATCTAATAGTGCAAACTTGATAGATTTCATGATTTCTTATGATCACGATTTGAGTATCTTGATGCCATTCATTATTATCATTTTCTTAATCAAGATTAAGATCAGATTAGTTGAATGTGAAGATAATGGTGAAATATTGAGTTTGTTATTGCATTATCCATCAACGGAACTAACTCATGAAGAAGTTAAGGAATTGATTGATTTGAGCATAAAGTTGTATAGGGTACCAGAGAGTCAATTGGAAGGATATGGTGTTGCATTGAATAAGGAGTTCAACAAAGGGTATAAATGGGATCAGATGAAGGATCTGGATAGGCTGAGAATGGAATTGAAGTTGCAAAGAAGAGTCAAGAGAGCACTGAAGAAGTGATATAGAAATAGAAGGAATTGCATCAACGACTGTAGTTTTGTAATCCGATGGGTTATATACTGAACACAATTCCAATGTAGAACTTAACGAAGTTGAAAACTTGAGATGGGATGAACCACTAAATCACCATCACCATCTCGGACTTTGGCGGGTATAGTTCCACCACTTTAAAGTTTTAACAAGCTATGGACAAGTAGTGCTAATCCTTAACATTGCATCATTCAGAATGCGCACCCCAAAAACACCAAACAGGAAACCATAGACGCACACACGGGTGAAGGACCACGGCAGTCTTCCTCTTCCTCCAAAACTCCAGAACTGCACGCCAGCCTATTACGTAGGCCTGTCACTTTGATAGGCATTTGTCTGGGGATCGGCAGTGCCCTGACCAGACCGGAACTCGCTTTGTCAGATGCAGGACCGGAACTCGGGGCTAAGGGCTTGCAGCAATTGTTGTACCACACGAAATAAGAGTGGATTCCCTAGAAAATAACAGTGAGGGTGGGTACATTTGCTTCCAATATCCTATTTCCACAACAGTTGACTTTCCACATAACCAGACGAGCAGTCATACACCTGCCAAGCACCCTTCCTCATTGTAAAACACACCGCCCCAAGCCGCTTGTTGCTGCTGTCACACTGTCCTTGCTCAAATCAACGGCATCAACATAGCTACTAAAGTGCACATTACACCACGAAGATGGCCACCCCAGAGAGTTTGAAGACGCTCAGTAACGAGTCACCTGAACTGGATTGGTTCTTGAGAGGAAAGCTCCCGGCCAATACCTACAAGAACCCTTCACAGTCTCCCCCACCTACATCTGCAGCTATTATTGACCATTTGGACCATCCGGCTGCTCATGACTTCCATAAGGCCATCAAGAACCACAATCACCACGACCCATCTGACAGTGAAGAGTTGGGCCATGTCCTAAGCAGATCGATCTCTTTGCCTGCTGCTCCATCAGCTGCTCCAAAGAAGAAGTCTAGCTTCCTAAGGTACTTGTTTGGTAAGAAGAATGCTGATAATGAGATAAGCAGATCACCATCACCATCACCTTCACCTTCACCACAACCAAGACCATTGACTACTTCTCATGTCACCCCACATGCTCAAACTCCACAGGATCTCAGTGCTTTAAGAAGAACAAGATCATTAAGTGTGAATTCATCTAGTGACTTAGATCCTAAACTTGAGGAATTCTTCAGATATTATAGAAACCAAGGAATAGATAAGCTCAAAGAAGACAACAGTGATTGTGAACGATCACTAACATCAAACTCATCCGTTAATTCATCTGTGAATACTTTCAACCAACCTCCACCAACACTAGATAATGTCAAAAAAGTTGATACATTAGGTAGACCAATCCCATCACATCCATCATTATCACCATTACCACCTGCATTAGTTAAGAACTCTCATTTCGAAAGATGTGTCAAAGATCAACTCAATCATACGAATTCTCAGCAAGCATTACAACAAAACTCCGGAATTTCAAACAAGTTGAATTTTCTACGTCGTAACCGTTCAATATCAAGTGAACCGAATTCAAGACCTTTATCAATAATATCATCAGTAGCACCAAAACCATCAGACCCAGCATCAAAAACAAAACCTGACTCCATTCCTGGTCTTGAAGATTTACCAAAGTTGAAAAGAGTCTCCTTTGATTTCCCTGTCTTCTATAATGATCCACCACAACAAATCCCATCAAGAAATCCAAGAAAAGGTGAAGTTGAAATCATGCCTGATGGAACAATTGTCATTCATAAATTGACTTTAGCAGAGAGAAAACAACTAATGGCTGTATCACAAGGTGGTATTGTTGTTGGTGGTAGTGGTCCTTTAAAAGTGTTATCTAAAGAAGAAAGAGAAGCCACTGAAAGACAACAGATTCAAGATAAAGAAAGTGCTAAATCAATTGATACGAATGCCATTGATAATGATAATGAAATTAATGATAAGACATTATCTGCATCCGAGAAAGCTGCTATCGAAGAAGCACATAGACATACTGTTAGAGTTGCCGCATCTGAAGCTGCCGCCTCTAGTCGTGGTAAAGAAGGTCCTAATGATTTGAAAAGAACTGTTACGAATAATGAAGATGAAGTTGGTGTTGATAAAGAAGTTACCAAGATCAATATTGATAAACCAATGATTCGTCATAATCAAAGTTATTTATCAGTTTCCAATTTGAGTATTGAAGAAGTTGAAGAGAAAGTTAACAATAGAAATGGTACGGTTCCATTAGATATATTATACACAAGATGTTGTCATTTGAGAGAGATTTTGCCAATACCTGCGTTATTGAAACAATTGAAAGCAGGATCTACGGATCCTATTTCATTATTACAATTAAGAAATCCAAAGCCTTCATTGGTCGAAGTTTTAACATTTAGTGATTTCATCTCAGTTGCTCCAATTTTATGTATTTCATTAGATGGTGTTTCATTATCTTCAGAAATGTTCAGAATTATCTTAAGTTCATTGGTTCATAAAAAGGAATTAGAGAAATTGACATTAAGAAACACACCAATTAATGAATTAGGTTGGAAATTATTATGTTGGTTCCTCACCAAAAACCACACAGTTTCAAGAATTGACTTGACTCAAGTTCCATCGTTAACTACAAATGTTCAAAGACCTTCCAAAGCATCAGCATCTTCACACGTTTTGGCAATGGAATGTGATTTGAATTCAAGATCAGATATGAATTGGAATCTTTTTAATGCTGCGTTGATTTCAAGAAAGGGTATTGATGAATTAGTTATGAATGGTGCGAAAGTTAGTTTACCACAGTTTAAGAATTTGTTTGAAATGGGCATTAAGTTGGCTACTACTAAATTAGGTCTGGCTTATAATGAACTAAGTGATGTACATGTTGAAATCCTAGCCAAGAACCTTGATGTTAATGTCATTGGGTTAGATTTAGCATATAATGACCTTGATGGTAAATTGATCCACTTTATCAAAAGAACATCAGATATTGGATTTTCTGGATCAAGTTTGAAATATTTATCATTGAACTCAACAAATATTTCAAATCAAAACGATGAAGTACACCGATTCATTACAGGGTTTACTAAGCTGGAAGAATTTAGATATATTGATTTATCAAACAATAAGAAATTGTTTCCTAATTTGATCACTGCATTAACTCAAAATTTACCGTTGTTTCCAAAATTAGCCATCATTCATTTGGATTATAATGATTTGACACAGAATTTTATTGTTGCATTAGCTGAATTGATTCCATTCTGTAAATCATTATCACATATTTCACTAGTTGGTAACAAATTGGATAATGTGTCAGGTGCTGCATTAGCTAGAGCTTTAAAGAAGTCCAAATCTGTTATTTCGTTAGATATGGATTTCGATGACATTTCTGCTGAATTCAAAGAAGAAATCACATTATACACGGTTAGAAACATGCAGAGTCAAGTCTATGACAAGGACCATGATGATCCTACCAAGAACAGTGCTGAATTGAAGACATTGCATGATGAATTATCACAATTGTTGTTAAGTGAGAGAGAAAAACCACAACCTGAGTTAATTAATAATTTCGTGGAGAGAGCATCTGGTATGAGAAAAAGAATTCATGAGACTATCGATGAGTTATTTAATCTAAGACTTCAAGGCAAATTAAGTGTTGAAGGTAAAGAAACATTAATCAGATTTTGCTTTATTGATTCATCAATTGAAAATGGGTTGAAGATGTTGAAACAAAAGATACCGAGTTTGAATTCAGATGACGAAAGTGTTGATGAAAAGAACCAATCTCATGAAATGGTTTCAAGAAATTCAAGTGCCAATTTGATGACTTCTACCTATATCACTGAGAGAGGTCACGAGGAGCTATTACCATTCGGTATTAGCCCAAATACTGAAAAAGGAGATGACGAAGCACCAGAAGAAATTAAGGATGATGGTAATCGGGGTAGAACTGCTGATGATACTAAGTTGAAAGAAGAAGGTTCTGTGTTGAAGATTGGCTCATTCTTGAAAGAACGTACACTTCAGAGAAGTTTATCAAAGGAACATTTGAAAACCTTAAAAGATATGAGTGGTGATAACTATAAAGAGATTTTGTTAAAGACTGATAATTTGAATAATGTTATTGAAGTCTTGGATTCCTTGAAAGAAAAAGGTATTCCAATTAGTGATATTTATAAGAAGGGTGATGAATCTTTAAGGCCTAATAACTCAGGAAGTTTAGACCTTGAAACATTGAAAAATACCAAGTCAAACCTTGCTGGTAGCAAGAAAATCTTTGATCTACATCATGACGATGACGGGTATGAACAGGAAGATCTTGATAATTACACCAGTGAAAGTGACGATGAGAGCGGTGATGATACTTCCAAGGATAAGGAGCATTATGGAGAGACAATTGGTGATAAGGAAGGATTAGGTCACGCATTTGATGAGATCCTGGATGAAATTGTTAGAGTTAGAACGAACAGTTGAGCCCTTAAACTTAGTGTCTTGCAATAATTAATCATGACTATTATTGAATAGTTGGTCTTGTTTAAGCGGTATGTTTTTAGATAGTAGTGATATGAATTTGTTTCAATGATTTTATGTATTAATGCAGTTATGTAAAAATTGGAATAAAAATTAAACTAAATCTAGTAATTCTAGTTCAGTGCTCAACTCGAAGGTTGATGGAATATTCAATCTATGGTGATTCAATGAAGTTGACGATAACTTTACCTAAGTTTAGGTCGAAATCCTCATGTTCTTTGTTCATGGAAAGGGAAGAGCGCTCTAATGTTTCGTTAGTGATGTGTCCGATGTCGTACAAATCTTGACCAATGACCTTGATGACTTCATTTTTGAATTCTGGATGTCCTTGGAAGGTTAATAGTCTACCCTTCTTGTAGAAACCTTGGTACTGAGTGGCCTTGGTACAACCGATAGGAGTACAGTCTTCCTGAGGAGGTTTTGTGACGATGTCTTGGTGGACTTGAAGGATCTGGAACTTGTCAGCACCTTCGAACAAGTCTCTGACCTCTTTGTCCTCAGAAACTTGGATGTCATAAGTACCTAATTCCCAAGATTTTGGGTTTCTACTAACTTCACCACCCAAAGCTCTAGCGATGATTTGATGACCGAAACAGATACCGATGAATGAGATATGTTCATAGTTATGGTACACTTTTTGGATGAATTCCATCAAGTTGATGATCCATTCGTCGTTTTGGAAAGAGTCTGAGGCAGAACCAGTGATCCAGATAGTTTTGATGTCATTTAATTCGCTATCAGAAGGGAATTGAGATTTGATCGCATCGTAAGTCTTTGATTCTAATGAACAGCCAGAGTTTCTCAAAAGAGTAGCAGTTTGTTCAGCAAAAGTACCAAAATTTGGGGTAAATTTAGGAGAGTAATCAGTTAATAGGATTGCAACAGTGGATTTTGTCATTAAATGGTTCCTTCTGGTTCAAATTGGGCAGTAGCAGTGAGAAAGATAGTTCTTGACTGGCAAAAAAACACAGTGGAAACAGGAATTCCAGGTTCTTATATGACCAAATCTCAAACACAAGGCGAGGCGTCTTTGTTGTGGAGTTTGGTCTAAGGCAGAGAAAATCTTCTGTTCTGCAGCATGAATCCTGTAACGGTCTTTTAAAGAAGCCGCATCATCAGGCTGACCCGAGAAAATCCGAAGTTACGTAATATGGTTATGTAAGGTATTAGGTCAGCGGCCGGGTAACTGAAGTTCAAAAACTAAGCGAAAAAACATAAACAAAAACAATTAAAGAAATGTTCAGATCAGACATTGTTGTTACACTTCTATCCAGGTCTTTCCTTCAGTTAGAATTTCTGGAGACCCAAAAGAACCAAATAGCTCATAGAATATATCGATATGTCTAACAGTACGTTTCTGCTCTGCTCAATTCCACATATTGACTGAAATTTTACTAACATGATTCAAACAGACGGACTATTTGGTCAAACGAATTCCTCAGGTGCTGGATCCTTATTCGGTTCTATTCCTGTGAAGGGTGATGCTAAGCCATTTAGTTTCGGTGCTGCCAAACCAGCAGAGACAGGATCCACTGGTGGTGGTTTATTCGGTGGTGCTGCATCTTCAAACACTAATTCATTCTCATTTGGTGCTTCAAAGCCAGCAGATTCAGCTGCCAAACCAGCCTTCGCATTTGGTACTTCAAGCAATGAAGCTGCTAAACCATCACCTTTTGGTGGTAATTCAACCACATCAACTTCAAATGCTGCACCATCAGGCGGATTCTCATTTGGTAAACCAGATGAAAAGAAACCATCAGGTGGATTGTCTGGTGGTGCTTCTACTACATCAGATAACAAACCAGTCAGTACATTCAGTGGCTTTGGAACTGCTGCTCCTAAACCTGCTGCCCCAGCCTCAACTCCATCATTTTCGTTTGGAAACACAGAAAAGAAAGACACACCATCTACTAGCAATACTTTCTCATTTGGAGCAGCTTCTAAACCAGAAGAAAAGAAAGACGTACCAGCTGCAGCTTCCACCTTCTCATTCGGTGCATCAAAACCTGAAGAAAAGAAGACCAACTCCTTTGCATTTGGACCATCAACCACCACTACTGAAAAGAAAGATGACACTAAAGCTTTTGGCAGTTCATTTTCGCTTGGTGGTTCTTCTACTGAAAAGAAAGATGATAAGCCAGCAACTGCAGGATTTTCATTTGGTTCAACTACAGAGAAGAAAGAAGAAACCAAACC
Organism: Komagataea pratensis; assembly: GCA_003707865.2. NCBI lineage: Eukaryota > Fungi > Ascomycota > Saccharomycetes > Phaffomycetales > Wickerhamomycetaceae > Komagataea > Komagataea pratensis. The sequence goes on from PPMA02000043.1 coordinate 23,028, forward strand.
TGGTGCCACTGCATTCTCATTTGGTACTAAACCAGCTCTAGGTGGTTTTTCATTAGGTGCCAAACCTGCTGAGAAGAAAGATGAAGCTAAACCTGCTGGTTTCTCATTCGGTTCATCTACTACCGACAAGAAGGACGAATCCAAATCAGTAACAACAGGATTTTCATTTGGTGGTGCTGCTAAAGCAGAGGAAAAGAAGGACGATTCCAAACCATCTGGTTTCTCATTTGGCGGTGCAAAGACTGAAGAAAAGAAAGAAGATGACAAAGGCAAGAAAACAGTTTCATTCTCAACCGGTCTAGTAGAGAAGAAAGAAGATAGTAAGACTGTTGAACCCCAACCAATATCGTTAAACAACAAAACTATAGAAGACATAATAACAAAATGGACAAACCAATTGACCAACACATCCTCATCATTTGAGGAATATTCTACGAAGATCAACGAATGGGACCGTGTTCTTGTCGAAGGTGGTGAAAAGGTCTCCCAGTTATACACGGACGTTATCGCCGCTGAACAATCACAAACTAAAGTCGATCAAGCATTACTATACATTGAAAGACAGCAAAATGAATTAGAAACATTCCTTGATAACTATGAAACTAAAGCACAAAACCTACTATCTGATGTCCTATCATCAAGCACACAGCAAAGAGATTCCTCCGTTTTGACCAATGACCAAAAGAGAGAACAGGCTTACAGAACAGCTGAATTATTAGATGAAAACTTGAACTCTTTAGGAACCAATTTGTCTTCATTAATTTCAGAAATCGACGATGTCAGTGATTCATTCAACAAAGTCAACGGTCTTGGTGCATCAAAAGAAGCTTCAAAGGAAGAAGATGAAAGCTCATTGAGTCAAATAGTTAAGTTATTAAGTAGTCATTTGGATTCTTTAAGATTCATTGAATCCAATTCAGATGAATTGAATGCTAAGTTAGATAGATTCAAGGATGTTGAGCTATGATTATGACTACAATTGGATTCTAGTATATAAGATAATGTACATTTAGTGTTTTTAATCCATTATTCTTTTCCATTAAACTCTGTCAGTGTACTCAGTAAAACGAACAAGTTTACTAATTCCTTCAATCCTGAACTATTAACACCTTCTTCCTTATAAATACCCTTTTCACGTTTTGTTTCAACCAACACATCTCTCTTCAAAACGCCTACTATCAATTTCTTGAAGTGTTTTAGTAAGTTCTTCACTTGATGAATAACTAGTTTATTTTCTGAACTAGTGCTTAGTAGAATAGCAGCAACCAACTGGAATGCAGGAATCAACAATTCGAACAGGGAAACTCCATTGCTAGCATTATCAAAAGATAAAGGAGTATCTAGACTCAAATTAACTCTAACAAACGTAGATGATTGAACAGTAGATTTATCAAATGTCAAGTCTAAACCAAGATCAGGATCAATTAACAAGAATGAACAAGCTTTGATTGTCTGGAAGATTTCACTTTGCAGCAACTGTTGAGCACCTTGTCTCGTTTCAGCAACACGAATTAAAAAACTCAATGTGGCTTTGAATGCAGTGAGTTCATATAACAATGAATCTAGAGTGATTTTGTTGTCATATGACAACGACAATGTATCATCAGTTCTCCTGATCGATTTCACCAACAGCAGCAATAAGTTGTTCTTCACTAGTGTATTCAAAACAAAGTTCAAATGGTTTGCACTTGATAATTGGAACAGAGATTCTAATAGTAAAATACCAGTAATTCTTGTTGGACCTTCACCACTGATGACATCATTGCAAATAATAGTAATCAATCTTTCACTTGAAAATTTAATACCCTTCAATAGCTCTTTTGAAATATCAGGATAATTCAAGATCCATGTCAAGTACTTGTTATTTAGAACATATAAGTCTGAGCGTAAACCCAATGATGAAGAAGGACTCAAGATACCATTCAAACATGATCTAAACAATAGATGTAATCTTTCATACCCAACTGCAATATTTGGACTATCTTGTTCAATCGATTTTCTATCTTGGTGATAAATATCGTATAATGAAACACATAATGAAACCAATTCTTCAGCATATAACGTATCACGTTCAACATAATCATCGATACGTGGAATGATGGATTGGAAAACCTCTAAGATAAAATTTGATCTTTTGACAGGATCCAAATTACCATCAGTAACAATGACTTGAATCAATTGGTCCCATGTGTGTAGACTTGATAATTGGTATGATTTGAATTTCAGACCAGCGATGAAATTCACAAATCTGTGTTTGATTCTTTCTTTTTCACCAAGAACTTGATCTTCGTTATTCTTAACAACAACAGGTAATGAAATCAATGAAGTACTTCTATGAGGTTCAGATCTTTTCAATTCTGATTTGACATCTTCAATCTTGTTGATCTGTTTTTCTTCTTCTTTGGTAGTTCTGTAACGACCAGATACATGCAATTGTCTCAAGTGTAAATCCAACAAGGACTCCAAATCTTCTAGATTGAAAATGACACCATCTGAAGAGGAGCTTAATGGGATCTTGTTCAAATTCAAGTTCAAATCAACGCCACTGAAATACTCTAGCTCATCAGGAACAGTGGAGACCTCGGATAAATTGAATTCTAAAACATCCAAGAATGACAACACCTTTGGAGGACCCAATAATCTTTCATTACCAGTAGTCAGTAGACTAATATATTTGGAAATCTTGGAAATTGAACCCAACTCAGATGTTCTGTGTAATTCAAGACTGAAATATTTCAAAATCAAACTTCGCAAATGCAAAAATGCTAAGAATGCACCGATTGCAGGACCTGAATTGAAGGATGTACTAGCTGTTAAATCTGGATTCAAACGTTCACCATTCCATTGGGTATTGTTATCAACTTTTGGAACTTCTAATAATTTCTCTAGTAGGTCAAAATGGCTGATGTGCTCTAAGATGATAGTTGATGATAATGGGTTGCGAGCTAATTTCAAAATGATTTCCAACGACAACGCAGCTAATCTGATTGGAGCATAATCAATATTTTGACTATTTATACTCAAGAAACTGGATTCAAGAATGTACAAGATTGATTTGAATAATGATGTTTCTGATGCAATGAAAGTGTCATCGTCTTCAGTTCCCAAACTCAAACCATTCTTCAAGTCAAAACCTAATAAGAAATGTGAAACATTGATGTTTCTTTCTGATGCAGAAAGGTTGGAATTCATGAAGTTCAAAACCTGGATTTTAACATCAAGTACTTCCTTACTTGTGATTTCAGCCTCCAATTGGTTAATGAGATTGTGCTTGATTCTCAAAGATTCATTAACACTATCCAAAATAGTCAATAATCTGGTTTTATCAATAGATTCACCAGAAACATTGGCACCAAACTGGGAAGCAGATGAGAATTTGGTCAACAGTTTGATGGATTTATCAGCAATTGGTAAATGTGTGGAACCAATGTATAATGCAATATGAGCAACGACCGGCAAATTGAAAAGAATAGAATCATAGAATGAACGTAGGCCATGAGTACCAACTGCAGTGGATAAATAAACTGAGTTCTCTCTTTTCAGAATTGGTAGCAATTCATCAACATAAGCAACTTCTAGATCAAATGTCTCGATAACAATCTGTAATGCAAGATCAACAACTTGAACCTGTTTTTCATGGAATGACTTATCACTGATGTCATCATAACCTGTGGATATTATACCAAATAATGTGGAATAAATCTTTTCTTGGAATAAGAAGTTCAATGTGATTGGTGCAGGGTTCAATTGAACGTATGTTGTGAAATCAGAAGTGGAAACAATGGAATTCAAGTCAACACCAGCTGGGAATGAATTTAGTATTAGTTTTGGATCAAATGAAGATAAACAACAATCAAGGATTTTCAAGATTGGTTCTTGTAATTCAACCTTTTCAGCAAAGTATAATGTTCTTGAATTGTAAAAGATATCCGTTAAGATGAACTCTAAATATGGTGCAATTCCACCATTTCTGTACGGATAACCTAAATTCTTTGGGTATGGTAATCCAAGCTTACCAACTGACGAATCCAGTGGTTTCAACAACTCTTCTAACAACTTAACGAAACCAAGAATGTCTGGAAATGTTGATAATTTACTTTGAAATGCTTCTTTCAATGAGACTGATAACTGTCCATAAATCCAGGAATCAAGTTTCTCCCAAATACTGAATCTTCTCTCTTTATCAGTTGAAACCAATGAACTAATAACATGCAATGCAGAGCCAACTAACGGTGTGTCTAATTTGATGAATTTGAACAAAACATCTAACAAACTTTGATCAAAGAATGCCTTAACAGTATCACTATTTGAAGCAACTTGATATAATAATGTGAAATATGATGAGATTGATAAGATGATTTCTTCACTTAGATCATGATCATCACCATTTTGTTCGAATTCTGTGATCCTTTCAACGTATAGGTTAATGATACTGGTTATACCTGTCCAATTTATCTTATCAGCAGTTGAAACAAAATGATAAACATGGTTAGCATTATCTGAACCAGTAGCCAAAGCAGAAATCATGATGGCAAAAGTGGATCTCATTAGCAGGTCTTCACCTTTTGATGCCCACTCAATGAAACCAAAGGCGTTGGATTCTCTATCTTCCCAGAATGATGAAATTAATGATTCACGATCAGCATAAACAAAGAACAAAGCGAGGTAAAATCTTTCTAAATCCGCATTCTTCGAAATATCATCTAATGTTAAGTCTTCACCAGATAAAAGAGAGTCTTCTTCAGAGTCTTTCATTTTGACCAATAAAAATGCAGCATCTGAAATGAATGATTGGATGAAATGATCCAAAGTTTGAGTCAACAAAATGGTAAGATTCTCAGATAGCCGATCATCTTTATTGATGACATATACTGTTGTTTGAGACTGTGGATCTTGAGATCTTAGCCTCTTGGTTTCTTCTTCATTAACATCATAAATTCTTTTCTGCACCAGTCTTGGTAAATGTTGTTCTAACAATGATCTTATATCATAAAATAGTTCTGACTTAAAATCAGTGGTCTCAGCAGCAACAATGAGAAATTCTTCAATGGCACCAAGTTGGATGGCTGAAGTCATTGGTGTTTCAATGGAAATGTCAAAGTCATACGCTTTGATCCTTTCTTGTGATGATTTACACCAGTTGATGAAGTATGTAGAAAATGCTAGAATTATGAAAGCTTTCAACGGCTTCTTGTAAAGACCTTGGTCATGTAATTGTTTGATTAAATCACTGTGAAGTTGTTTAGAATCTTGGTCTGATAATTTGTCTAGTTGTGAAACATATAGTAATAAACCAGGTAGCAAATGGATAGCAAAGAAATCATCAGCATCAAAAATGTCAATGAAGTTCAAAAATTTAAGGAATTGTGCCTTTGATACCAGGTTTCTTGAGACTAAACCATAGAGAATCTCACCTAACGTTTCATGTTGCACTTTCAAGAAGTCTCTTCTGAATTTGACCTTCAATTGGAAATCATTTGAATTATATGTACCAATGATCTTTGCTTTCTGAACCAATTGGAAAATCGACGTTAGTTCATCCTGAACGTACTTGAAAGCATTCAATAACGAATCTTCAAACGTGTTTGAATATAATGACTTGAGTAAAGCATCATCACCTGTGTTGAACACAAAGGACACTATATCCAATATAGTTTTTTTTCTCAAATAGTAAGCAGCTTGAGCATTATCGATCAAAGTGATTCCCAATCCAACAGAATTATGAATCAACTCTGCTGCAACCAGCTCATCAATATCCAAATCATCAGATAAGGTAGCAGCAACAATCTTGAATTCCTGATTAAGTCCATATTCACCATCAGCAAACATCACTTTCCCGACTTCCAATGTCTTTCGGCTGGTTTCACTCTTCTTCTGTACAATTGTCAAGTTTTGCAGATCTGCTTTCAATTCCTCAAGAAGAGGACCCGAATCAGCACCTCGAGCAAGAGTTTCATAAAGCTCCTGAAATGGCCCGAGCGACCAATGAAGACCCATATCTGTGAGAGGCTTTCGAGTGAGGAGAACAAAATGCTTTTCAAGTGTTTGATCTTTATTTTTGTTTTGTTTACACTTTTTTTTTGGCGAAGAAAAAGTCTCGCTTAGTCAGTGATTATAAATCGTAGTAGCTATTTGACTACAACGACCCAATACGTTAGGTTGCAACTACATTAATGCTTTATATTGGTATTAAATGTGTATGTTGTATAGATCTATATGTTTATCATCCATCGAACCTTTCTAAACCCTGTTTCTATTCACTGCAAGTTTGATTTTCACCAGTTTGGTGATTGCTTTGTTTATATCTGCCTTCAAACCGTTCTTCTCTGCCAAAGTTACAACATAACCATTGATGTAGTCAATTTCTGTATCTCTCAAGTTTAGCACATCCTGTCTCATTGATGAAGAGTTCTTCTTGTTGACAACTGTACCAACTTTGATGACTGTTTCAAGAAGGTCTTCGTCGTTCAAGATTTTTCTTGCTTCTGATTTTTTCTTCAATGCAGGAATAGTAGCCATAAAGATATCCATTGATTCACTGATGATATCATGGAACAAACTTCTGACTTCTTCAATTGGGGTAAATTCACCATTTAGACAATCAATAATGGATGTATTTGGATTAATACACGCATTAACAGCAAACTTCTTCAATTGTATTAACAGTAGATCCTCAAACGGCAAGTAAGTGGTCTTCAATGCCTTTGCATCTTCTAGTTGCTGTATGAATAATGGTTTGTTTCTGGCTTCCTCATCAACTTCATGACTTTCTAGATCTCTTGGGACTCTTCCAATGAAGAAATCAGCATCCCCACTATGTGAGATCTCGTATTCCTCAGAACCAGCAGATGACGAGATGAAAGCACCATGATTGATGACACCCTGATATAGGTTAGGTCTCTCCTCCACCGACGGCCATGTGTATTTGTATAGCTCATCTGGAACACCTAAACCGTTTTGAATTAGTAAGATGTTTGTGTTTCGACTGATGAATGGGAGATAAGGCTCTAATGCACCTCTGGTCTGGTAAGTCTTTGTGGTAACAATAAGGTTCTCTATGCTTCCCTTCAAATCAGCAGCTGTGCCCGAGAGAAACTCTGAGTTGACTACTTCAGCTGGATCTTTAAAGATTCTTTTCAGGAAGACCCTGGACTTGTGCACTGTTCGGAAGTGCTCTTCCTTCTGCTTGTTTCTGAACAACAATACGATTTCGGGCTTGTTCTTGATGGTGGAGAGCTCGTAGCTGACCAGCCCACCGATCCCACCGACTCCGAGGACGTGAACCCTGTTGCGCTTTACCTGTTGCTGTGGCTGTGTCATTACTTTCGAGTATTGTCTAGTGACTATTCTGCCCAACATTCTGGCGGACTTAAGCTCATTTAGCAGGCTTCGTTTCTTTTATACCTGCATTTTTTCAGTTGTGTGATGGTCCATTTTTACCCCCACCAGCCCACCATAATTTGACACATACTTCTAACGCATAAAGAGCATGCTGAAGTTCTACACTGTGCCAGCCCGATTCGAGAAATTACCGTTTATAATACTATGTATACCTAGTGCGCGATTTCACCTTTGAAGGCAGCAGAACCTTGTCTGACTTCTCTGGCACTCACAGTGAAGACACCTTCTTTGGTGATGTTGAAAGTGACTTCGACTTCGTCAGCTTGGTTGTCTCTAACTGCTAGTTCACCTAATTTGGTACCTGGAATAAACACTTTTTCTCTGACAACTTCTGGTTCTTCATCAGAGTATTCATCTTCATCGTCTTCTGGAGCTGGGGCTTCTAAAGTGGTTTCTTTGATTGAACCTTCACCTTCAACAACAGTAACTAAGACATCACCCTTTGGAGCAGCTAACCTGACTGATTTTCTGATTGGGTAAGTGGATTCAGCTTTCAAGACAGTGATGAATTCATTGCCAGCACCAACAATACCGATAGCTTTTGATAAATGCTGAGTGTTGATGATAACTGGGGACAAACTTTCTTTGATTTCTTCGGCATCAAAGTTTTCTAAGACAGAAGCTTGTAAAGCAGCACCTCTAGCGACTAATTCTTCTGGGTATGAAGCTTTAGAGTCTAATGATGGGGCGACAACAACAGTTGATTCTTCGAATAATGATTGGATGTTAGAAGCTAATTTTGGAGTGTTTGAAAGACCACCGACTAATAAGACTTCATCAATATCTAAGACATCCAAGTTAGCCCTCTTGATAACTTTTTCAACGAAACCAGTGAATTGGTTCAAGACGTTTCTTGAAACTAATTCGAAACGCATTCTATTTATAGTTGTGTGATCATCAATACCATCCGCTAATGATTCAATTGAAATAGTAGCAGATTGAACATTTGACAAAGTTTTTCTGGCTAAGATAGCAGCTTCTTTCAATTTAGCTAATGATCTTGGGTTGTTTCTAGCATTAGTATCGTATTTCTTTTGGAATTCCTTAGCAATATATTCAGCTAAAGCATCGTCTAATTTATCACCACCTAATTCGAAATCATGAGCAGTGGCTAATAAAGTTAAGATACCACCACGGACAGAGATAACAGCAGCATCAGATCTGATACCACCGAAATCAGCAACAACGTAAGTTTTATCTTGTTCTAATCTGTTATCAATAGAAGCATGTGCTAATAAAGCAGCACTTGGTTCATTGATCAGTTGTAAGACTGGTAAACCGGCAGCCTCACTAGCTTTGGTTAATTCTTCCTTTTGAGCTTCAGTGAAATCAGTTGGGATGGCAATGACAACACCTTCGATATCTTTCCCTAAGTAATCGACAGCAGCCAATTTCAATTTTTCTAAATGTGTGGTGGTGGCTTCTTGTGGAGTGATAGTCTTAGTGATTGATTCACCAGCTTCGTTAGCGATTGTGTATTCGAAACCAATTTTACCGTCTAAGTTCTTAGCTGCGGCAGCACGGGCAGTGACAGTTGGGTCAACTTTGTCAAATGATTGACCTAAGTAGTCTCTAAAGTTGATGATTGTGTTCTTTGGGTTTCTGATCAAATGAGCAAGAGCTTGACCACCGTAGTATTCATCGTCACCGATGTATGCTAAAGCAGATGGGATGGCACGTTCACCATCTGGATTAGCGATGACTTCGACACCGGAACCGTCTTTGGCTGGGGCAGCAATGGAGGAGGTAGTGTTACCGTATGAGATACCAATGTAGACCATGATTGAATTGTGAATTATAGACGTTTCAGAGAACTAAAAGAGTTGATAATTCGATTCGTTGAATTCGAAAAGAAATAAAAAAATTTCACAACAGAAATTATTACATAATCAAAGTACCAAAGGTTATGTAATATTTTCAGACTAACAAATCGAAATTATTGTTGTTACAATTATTTTTAATTAACCTTGTTATTGTTAGCTTCTCAACCTGTAAAAATGTCGTTGGTCTCAGGATTTGCGACATACAAGAAAAAAGCTGGTTTGATCACCATCCATGAAGACAGAACACCAACTGTTCTAGTTTGGAAACCTGCTGATATTACAGCCATCACTGCTCAAAACACACCAATTGAGTTTGTGCTTTCCACTATCACCAATCTCCAAGCCACGCCCGCAAGTTCACAGAACATGAAGCTTAAAATTGTCACTAAGGCCTCTGATGCTGCTGAGCCGGTCCAGTATATGTTTTCATTCAACAATAGATTAGTTATGGATAATATCAAAGAATCGTTGACTCAGATAGTGGCGAGATATAAAACTGCTAAAGAAGTGGCAAAGTCTGAAAGTGGGACTCCTGCTACTGATTCCAAACCTCTTGTTAATACTACTTTCCTAGCAGATGCTCTAGACTCTAAACAGCTGCTGAAGAATCTTGAATTACAGAAGAAGTTATTACTTGAGAATAAAGAATTGATGGCAACTTTCCAAGAAGCTGTGATAAAACAAGGCCTAGACTCTGCTGAGTTTTGGGAGACGAGAGTTCACTTATTGAGAGCATTTGCACTCACCACATCACAGAAAAGAGGTCCTTATAATGTTTTAAGTACCATCAAACCAACAGCAACCAGTGATAATCAAGTCAATGTTTCCGTTACAAGAGAAAAGATTCATGTTATTTTCGAACAGTACCCAGTGGTTAGAAAGGCATATGATGATAATGTTCCTAGAATTTCTGAAGGTGAATTTTGGTCTAGATTTTTCAGTTCCAAATTATTCAGAAAACTAAGAGGTGAGAAAGTCAGTACTAATTTGAGGGGTGATTATTTGTTGGATAAATATATCAACATGGATGTCGATTATGAGAAGCATGAAGATGAGACACTGAATCATAAAGTCAACAAGGTCATTGATCTTGAAGGTAATGAGGAAGATGATCCTGAAAAACTAGGTAATGCACCTGATCTTACCATGAAACCTAATGCTATGCCAGAAACAATCTCCACATTGAAGAGTATGAACAGGCTAAGTCTGAAAATGGTAAATAGCTTAGAGCATCAATATTCAAGATCTGCAACTCCTGATGTTAAATCAAAAGATGAAGTTGAGAATGAAAGAATCAGAGACGAACTATTATTCAACGATTTGGAAACTCCTCATATCACAGAGTACGCTGAGATTCATGTCAATAAACAAGCTGATGACAAAGTTGAGGTATCAAACAAGAGACAGCATCTGACTAAAGATGAATACATTGAATCCATAAAGCGTCTAAAGACAGAGATTGAACCACCATTTAATCTTCAGACTGTCTTCGACAAGGACAAGAAACCAGAAATTGAGAAAGCTGCACAGGATGTCATCAATTCAATCAAATTAAACTCAAAACAATCCAAACAGAGTTGGCAAATCTATAAAAGTTTAGAGGAACAAGCAAGCCAAGAGGTGATTGACGAAGTCGATCCAAGTTTTGACAAACAATTGCTTGAACAATTACGTTTAACCCATGCAACATCAGTTGAATTTCTAAGACATTTCTGGTTACATTTCAATTCTGGTGATCCAGCACAAGCAGCAAGTACCAAGACATTATCAGTGAGTCTGATCAAGTCTCAAGAACGTATTAAAGCTGCCGTTAACGGAATCATAGACCCTAAAACAAAGCAACAATCATTCGCATATTTCAAACCATTAATCGAGTCATTGACAACTGCGATCAGAAGTTATCAAAGAGCTATAAAAGGGTCAGATATTACCAGCGGAACTCCATTAAGTTCCACATCATCTACACCTGCTCCTGTATAGAGAATCATATATGATTAATGACCTACAGATACTATTAGCACCTGTATAATGATATTAGTGTATTAATTAGTTACTGTATACCGTTCTGAACCTTGAATGATTCCCATGCTTGATTGATGACGACAAACACACTCTGTGCGATAAGTTTCTGCTCAGATGTTGCGTTTTGTGGTAGTTTATCTGGGTGAACTTTCGAAACTGCCTTTAAGTAGAAGATCTTGACTTTCTTAGGCATGACTAAATCTGACATATTGACAGGTTTCCAGTTGGATGATTCCCATAAGATGGTTTGCAATGTAGATAATAATGCTCTTAAGTTATCTTCTTTGGAATTCTTCCACGAATTAACTTTGTACTCAACTTGATCATACAACTGGAACTTATCTTGTTCGAACTGCTCATCAGCCTTCTTTGATTCTTGAATCTTCTTGACAGCAGCTGAATCTGGTCTTGGACCAGGCTCTGGTTTTCTCAAATGAATAGATGCTTGTGATGGGGATGGTTTTGGAGTACTTGGTTTTGATTTTGGTGCAAGGAACGTTTGACAACGACGTTTACCATCCAATGAGATCTTATTAGCAGCCCCATTCTCAATCAATTCACTCCAGACAGATAAGGCTTCACTGAACTTTTCTAAATGTTCGAGAGCTTCTGCCTTTTTGGTATTAATCTTAATCCAGAAATCTTTGATTGGTTTGCCTGGTTCAATATCTTCATCATTTCCTCTATTTGGGCCAATCAAGTCATTAGCTAATTCAGACAGTTCAACAACTTTTTTGTTCTCACCAACTTTAAAGTATGCAGTGATACAATTTGAATATGCAATGATTCTTAATGGATGATTCTGTGGCAATGCATCTAATGCTGTTTGATAATGAGTTAATGCAGTTGTGAAATCACCATTCTTGAAACAGATACCACCTTGTTCTCTGGAATCTTTGAAGAACTCCATTTGTGTAGAGCTTATTGAGACACTGGTCCTTAACTTGTTTGATTTTTGTGTTGGGGTAGGTGTTGATGGTTTTGATGGCCTTGATCTTCTTCTTGAGGATGATTTCATCTCATCATTGTTGAATGTTGGTCTTCTTGGTGGTGCAGGTGAGAAGAGATCAACTTCTGGCTCCTTAGACTTTTGACTTGATGGTAATGGAGCAAATAAGTCAACTTCTTCGGCCTGGGGTTGTGGCTGAGCTGGACTTTGTTGTTCTTGTCTTGTCGAATGTGGTCTGTTCGCTTGACGAGGTGGTCTAGTTGGTGGAATTGGTTCAGATGAGGTTTCCGCTCTTTGAGGATGGGACGTTCTGTTTCTTTCTTTCATTCTTTCATGATCCCTTTGTCTTCTTCTCTCATTCTCCTGTAACGTTAGCCTTCTTATCGTTTCCTCATCTAATTCTTCAGGGTCCTCTTCGTAGTTACCATTTTGAGATTTATATCTAGCTTGATCTCTCATCCATGCTGGTCTACCATCACTTGTGATGTTTGGAGCATCAAAAAACTTAGCTGCCTCATTGGCAACTTTGTTACTGACCGATTCAAATATGTTAGAGAATTTGTTCAAGTACTGCTCAGCATTCTTACCACCAAACACAGAAGTTTCACCAGAACTTGATCGAGAACGGCGTTGTGGTCTTTCATGTTCAGCTGGCAATCCTTGCTTGGCTCTGGCCTTTCGATGAGCTGCATTCATGATATAACTGATAGCTTCCTGAACATCAACACCGGATGAAGTATGGTTCAATGCATCACTGGCTTGATCAACATCAAACCCCATGTCAATCAAAGAGGCAATGGCTTCATCACGGGCATCGTTGTTGGATGGTGGTGAGGTTTCTCTTGGTCTACGTGATGAGCCATCGTTAATTAGCGTTGAATTGGCTCTTGGATTAACAGGTTTCGGGTTCTCTATTGTAGCTGATTGTGCTGGCTGTGGGAGTGGTTTTGGTGGTTGATCAAACACAGCGAACAAATCATCAAGGTCTTGACTTTGTGCTTTTGGTTGTGAGTACGTAGCTGGTGGAGTTCCCATTCCATCTAGAAGATCAAAGTCATTGGAGTTTGAGGTCTGTGGTTGTTGCTGAAGTGATGATGAAGATGAAGATAAACCAAAACTTTTGAACAGATCATCAGTGGTTGATGGCTTGTTATTGGCTGTAGTAGTGCTGTTCTTGGTTGAATTGAACCCTTCAAAGAGATGATTTGGATCCTGTTTTGGTGTGATATTTCTAGTCGAACCATTGCTTGGCTTGGTGGAGCTTGAACGACTCAGAATATCGAAATCAGCCCAATTGCTATTGTTATTGTTGTTGATGTTGAGGTTCGAGGTGAATGAGGAATTTGAAGCAAGTTTCTGTCTCTCTGCAAGTGTCATTTTCGAAGTGTCCTTCCTGCTGGTGGTAGACAAGAACAAGTCTGCAAACTGGTCTTTTCCAGCCATGTTTCAGTATTATTCTATCTCAAAACTTAATGATCTGGTGTGAATTCAAAACATTGAAATCGACAAGTTTCAAGATTTGATGGATTATGTCCCGGACTTATCCCGGATATAAACCTGCCCGAACCAAGTTTATTTTCCAGGAAAAAAATTTCACACAAAAAAATTAAAAGTGAAAATTAAAGCTCATCGCTAGTTAAAATAGACACTTCACTATCACTAAATCACACCAGCCACCATGCATTTGATGTACACTTTAGACAACGAAGGTAAAAGAATCTATACGTTAAAGAAAACCACCGAAGATGGTGAAATCACCAAATCTGCTCACCCAGCTAGATTCTCTCCAGATGATAAATACTCTAGACAAAGAGTTACTTTGAAGAAACGTTTTGGTTTATTGCCAACTCAACAATAGGGGGTCTAGCATCATGTTAATTTGTGGGTTAGTTGAGGGTGATGTGTTTTCTAGAAAGATGAGAGAAGTTTGTTGGTTTTTGGTTTTAGTTCTGTGTTCTATTTTATTTCATTTTATTTTATTCGTTGATATATTTTTGCATACTCCCAAATATTCACATTGGTGATTAATTATTCACTGAAATAGAACTACAGTTTAGAAATTCATGATTGTGATATAACTATCACTTTGCCTATATTATTTTTCCATCTTGTGTTTGTATAATAATAAAAAAGAATATTAGGGAGTAATATTCAGGTTTGAAAACTCATGTCGTAGCATTGGAAATGGTTGTCGTTCACTCAGTATAGGTTTCATCACTCGTACTGAGTTGTGAGAAATGTTTAAATTGATATGACATCTATAACGGTGGCTTCTTATTACCCGTAGCTTCTAGATTGAAATCAGCATTGGCTTGGTAGTTCTCCCACATCTGAGCAACTAATTCCACATGAAGGTTGTCTTTATTCGATTCCTGGATATTGTTAGTAGGAGTAAGTCCCAGTCAATATCAGATCATACTCACTTTCAATGAATTATTCAAGATGACGACACTTTCATTTAGTCTTTCCTTTTTGATCGTGTTAGTTGTAAGATCATAATGAACGTTATGGAAACAGCAGAAAGTACGTACCACATTGTTAATAATACGTGCAAGTAACGCATTCTGCACTTGTTCATGTGGATTCTCCATTATTTCTATGTTCTGATGAGCTTCCTTTGTTTTGTTATGATTTGAACTTTCGTGTTTTGTTTATAGAAAACTTCCGAATCAAAAAAATTACGTTCAATGTTATAATTCCAGCCTGTTGCTGTCAACAGAACTTTCTTGGGCCTGTGCTGAACTATATCTAGGTATGTGTCGGAAAGAGAGATACGAGTTATGCTGATCGCAGTTCAAGCTACTTACTGAAGTTACTTTTGAGAGGGAGTCTTTATACAATTTCTTGTAATACAACTATGTGCACAATATCGGAGGTTTGGTTAGTCCAGTTACTCATGTTATTGAATTCTTCTTCAATCATTTTACTTGCATAAGGGATTTGAAATTTATTATGTGACCCTCGACAGACCTCGATGGTTGATCAGTTTTATTACGGTGAACTCTGGAATTTATGACATTCGTGAATTGATCAAATCCAGGATCATGCAATTTGCTTATTATTGCATCTTAATGGTTCTTCTTCTCAACATGCGTTTTCATGATTGAGGTCATTGTTAGTCATTGTCTCCTTGAGACTGTTCTCTCCTGTGAAGTAGATACACTTTGCTTGTCCATGAAGGGATCACCAAACCAATAACTGATTTGTCCACTGAAACCTTTCTCACTGCTATTGATTTACAGGTTGTTGAGAGCTTACTTAGTCTCTAGTCATCATCAGGGCTGATTGTCGTTATAAAGGATGGGGTCATGATGTGGAATGTGCTTGGTAACCACTTTTGAAATGACAACAGAATGGAGCTTGAAATTGTCTATATTTATCATGTTATGCTTAACTGTATTTCGTTGAGCGAAAAGTGCTTTACTCTTGGATGCTAGTCGCTTATTATTACGCTTTAGTGTCTTTACTACTCGTAATTCTTGAGACTAATGCTGTTATGATAGCGTACGTTCTACAGTGTAATTTTAGTAGAAAGACATTAAAAAATTAAAACGAATGAACATCGACCCAAGCAAACCAAATAAAACAAAACTATAAGAAATCAAAAAACACCAAAAACTACCAACATCTCAACATATTCATAAATGCACAGCATGGACGGGACAATCACCAGGCCCTTTCCTCTTAAACCAACTCTTGATACATTTGTAATGGAACACACATAAACACTCTAATCTACCAACTTTATCACCAGGCATTAACTCTTCTAGACAAATCACACATTCCTCATATTCGGCCTGCTTCTTTTCATTACTTGGAGATCCTATATCTGGTAGTGTTGATTCGGAACATGAAACAATTAGTGGTTTGTTCTCAGGATACGGTATATCATAGACCAACATTCTATTGCTAGTTCTCTTTTGTTCCGGAGATCCTGAAAATTCAGCCTTGATTAAGCAGGCGTTGACATGTTCTTCTCTGGCTTGTTCTGATTTAGTGAGAATACTCTCACCACACACAGGACATATGTCCTCCTCATTATTCTGTTCTGGCACTAGCAATCTGGTTCTTTGAACTGTAATATCCTTGATATATCTTGAACTCAAAGGAACTCTCATTGGCAAACTATTCAAATCAGCATTTGATCCACCAGTGCCATCCTGATTATCAGAATTCAACAATATGATCTCTTCCACACATAAATCACAAGTCCTATGAGGAGTATCATCCTCCTCTAGAAACAAGTGATGCGGAGCAGCAACAATCTGTTCACCTTCATTATAAGTTGTCTTGGTCGTAGAACAACTACCGCACACGACACGCCCACATCTTCTACAATGATGACGCCTGTAGAAAAAAGTGAAATTGTTGCGGCAAAGAGGACAATGTGATACGGCTTCATCTGGTTCCCATTCAACTGCTTGGTGGTCCATTATGTTGAGGTTCATGTAGTGTGGAGGCAAAGCGGTTTCTTATCAGCGACACGAGAAGTGGTGATAATTTTGTGGGGAAAGGAGGAAATTATACCCTTTAAAAAGTTGAAAAGTATCAGCTAATGTCTGAAATACCTGTGTCTATCCCTGAATGGTGTAGTTGTAAAACCCACGAATTTAGGTGGCGTTCATCAACAGGAATCAGGCTAACAAGGAAAAGTTTCATGTTTGATCCTGTCACTTTTCAGGATAAACAAACGATGTTCACGTGACCATACTAACAACTACCACGTGACATATATTCAGTCACATGACCGACTTCCTGCCTACCCATTACGTCATAGTAACGGGGGCTGGGCTAATTCCACTACCGGAGACCCTTCATTTGTGTGGGAATCACGTGGATGCAGCCAAAGTGGCTTCTGATTTCGCGATTTTTTGCAGCCGGTGAAATTTACCGTTTTGGCACATTGGCGGAAGTTAACAATACTAAAAGAAATACTCTCAACAAAATTTCTCATCTCGAGAAGACAACCTGCCCTTCTATTGTCACACACACAGACCCCACACACTGCGAACTCCATACAACCACAGGAAAAACCGTGCCACCGGCCATGATCAAGCCTCCCTTCCTCCAGCGCAGCCAGACTGCGGAGAGCGGGTTCAGCATCAACACTCCCACTTACAAAGGAGAGGCTCTCAAGAAGCCTCGTCTTCGTCAAATCAACACCGACAACGAGGAAACCGAGAAGGAGTACTGCTACGGTGGATATCACCCTATCAAGATTCTCGACAAGCTGGGTCCCAACAAGAACTACAAGATCATCAGAAAACTAGGCTGGGGACAGTTCTCAACAGTGTGGCTAGCCCTAGACACTATCCACAACAGATACTTCGCGTTGAAGATAGTCAAGTCCTCCGACAGCTACACTGAAGCTGCTCTTGACGAGATCAAGATTCTAGAGAGAGCCAGCCAGAAAGACCCTTCTCATCCAGGTTACAAATATTTGGTGAACATGTATGAGTGGTTTTATCACCATGGGCCTAATGGTCAACATGTTGTTATGGTTTTTGAAGTCCTGGGAGAGAACTTACTCAGTCTTTTATCCACCTTCCATAACGTTAAAAGCTACAAGGAACTCCAGCTAGATCAGTTCGGTAAGACCTTTGGTGGATTACCCATCAACGCAGTCAAGAAAATCACCAAACAAATATGTCTCGCTATGGACTACCTTCACAGAGTCTGTGGCTTGATTCACACTGATATCAAACCAGAAAATATCCTTATTGAGATTAAAGATGTGGAGAAGTTCATCAGTATGTTGGATTTACCGCAGGAATTAGATACTTATGAACTCAACTGTCATACCCCAATTAAAAATTCAAACCCCCTACCATCACCAATCATCCGATCAGATTCATACTTCAACTTGTCGTCATCACCAGCTGTAAGACCAAAATCAGGTGAATTCAAGAACAAATCAGTCTCTAGTTCTGATGAATCCACCAGATCATCCATTAATTACTATGAGAACTACACCACTGATCCTACTTCTCAAAACTCAAGTTCTTCAATTTCACCAATATTAAATCCAGTGGTCCGTTATCCAAGTTCTTTACATAACTGCTGCACTGTCACAACCTCAGAAACTAGCTCTGATGATGAAGACGACGAAGACGAAGAACGTTTAGATGATGGTCTTACGTCATATGATTCAAATTTCGAATTACCAAAGTCATATCATTTCAAAGAAGACCTAGATGAACAACAACTAGAAGAATTAGAATCATTAATCAATATCAAAATCGCTGATTTAGGTAATGCTTGTTATTACAATTATCATTTTACTAATAATATCCAAACCAGACAATATCGTGCTCCAGAAATCATTGTTGGTTCTAAATCGTGGGGCGCTTCTACTGATTGTTGGAGTTTAGGATGTCTCGTGTTTGAATTAATCACTGGTGATTACTTGTTCAATCCTACTACTTCAGATACATATGGAAAGGATGATGATCATCTTGCTCAAATGATTGAGCTGTTGGATCCTTCAAAAGGAGAACTTCTAACCTTATTGAAAGGAAGTTGCAAATACAAAGACTATTTCTTCAAAGTTTATGAAGGAACTGATGGTGAATCTGAAATTGAATTAAGAAAGATCAAGAAATTGAAATATTGGCATTTGAAAGATGTTCTTTTGGAAAAATACTACTTCGAAGAAAACGATGCTGAGCAAATATCTGATTTCTTATTACATTTACTAAACCTCGTACCAAAGGAAAGGTCAGACTTGGGTGGATTATCAAACCATCCTTGGTTGAATGATATTGGAACCCTAAGTGAAGAAGATCACAAGGAGATTGGCCATGTCGATAGAGAATGTGGTTCTTGTGGTGAAGATATCAGAGGTTGGCATAAGATGTATGTCAGACCTGATCATCACCGCCGTCGTCATCGTCGTCATACTCAGAATAAGTGATGAGTCTTTGGAATTTTGGGGTGTTGTGTTTTCATATATCAGTTGCTGGTTTTCTTTTCTATGAAGGTTTAGTTCATTACAATTATGCATTTTTTTTTATTATTATTCTTGCTCATTCATTGTTATTGCCGTGTTTTGATACCATTTTGTTTTTATTTCTTGCTTTGAACATTGGATACATTCGTTCAGCCGTTGGTTAATTTCTTGATTTACTTTAAGTTGTTGACTTTATCTTTTGTATCGTATTTTTTTTATATCAATTTTTGTTCTAGAGGTACATATTTATTTTATGTGATGGATACAGGTTTTTGGTTATACTTATTTTTGATTTTATATGCTCATTTTATGATACATTTTCAGTCATTGAGAGAAACGTAGTAACTACAATCCAGATCATAACCAACTATTATATGCATTAAGTACAAGACTAACGTTCTTCACGATCCATGTCATCTTTTGAGTGTTTACCCTTACGTTTCTTTGATTTACTCTCTTGAAATTCTTTGGTTTCTCTGATTGCTTCAGCAACTGCCTTATCGACGGTATCATGTAAACTCAAGATAATATCTCTATCCGGGATATCCTTTGGTAATTTCATTTCAATGACTGATTCAATTCTCAAAATCAATTCCAAATCATATTGCGTGACTAAACTGATGGATTTACCAGATCTACCAGCTCTAGCAGTTCTACCAACTCTATGGATATAAGCTTTGGAATCAGTTGGAATATCATAATTGATAACAATGTCAACAGATGGGATATCTAAACCTCTGGCAGCGACATCAGTAGCAACCAAAATATTTCTATCACCAGATTTGAATTTGTTCAACGCACCTAGCCTTTGAGACTGAGTTAGTTGACCATGTAATGGGATGGCAGAGAATCCTAACAATCTTGCCAATAATGCAGTTCTTTGAGCATGGGCACAAGTTCTTGTGAATATAATAATTGATTTTCCCATGAATTCATTCAATAAGTATATCAGATACGTGTTCTTATAACCATCTGGAACAACCATCAGGGTTTGTATCAAGGTATCAACAGTTGAATATTTATTAGAGACAGCAACTCTCACTGGGTTGCTCAAAGAAGCTCTTTGTAATTTTTCAATCTTAGAAGTCATGGTAGCAGAAAACAAATAAGTAGTTCTCTCTCTTGGAATAACTTTAAAGATCTTATCCAAAACAGGACCGAATTCCAAATCCAACAATCTATCAGCTTCATCCATAACTAAGAACTTCAAGGCTCTCAAAGAGAAACCCTTTGTATTTTCCAAATGATCCATCAGTCTACCAGGAGTAGCAACAATAACATGCGGTTTTCTCATCAAATCTCTAGCTTGATCCATCATATCCATACCACCAACAATAGTAGCACATCTTAATCCCATACCTGAACCCAACGCATCGAATGTCTCTCTGATCTGATATGCTAATTCTCTAGTAGGTGCCAACACACATGCATAGTATGGTGTCTGAGCATGCCATAGTTGTTGCAAGATGGGAATGGCAAATGCAGCAGTCTTACCAGAACCAGTCTGTGCAAGACCAATGATATCACGTCCTTGTAAACCATATGGGATAGCTTCTGCTTGAATTGGTGTTGGTTTTTCGAACTTCATTTCCTGACATGCTTCAAGAAGTTCTGGAATCAAGTCCAGGTCTTTGAATGAAGTGAATTTTGGTGCGTCTGAGGAGTCAACTTCGACTTCTTTTGTGGATGGATCTGCTAACTGTGGTTTGTCATCTTTTGGTTTTTCAGCTTCTTGATTCTTTTGTTGTTCGAGAAGGGCTTTTCTTTTTATCTTTTCAGCAAGGGACATAACATTCTCCTTTCTGGAGGACTTCTTCTTGATTTTTCCAGATACGCTCATTTCTGGTTTCTTGTGCTTTTGATCTGTATGTTTTGGTTTTTGCTTATTAGTGAATTTTGTGCCAGATAAATTTTTTCTTTATTGGTCGTGGTGTCTGGATGTCATCGCCTGAAAAATTTATTATGTGCAAAAATTTATTTCTTGAAATCAGATAAAGCCTTGAGGATATTGTACATAAACGCAGAAAAGATGGCTAAAAGAAGAGTACGTTGTTTTGTATTGGGATAATGCATGCTCAGTTACTAACACATAGCCAGCAAAAATCAAGAACACATGTTAAACAAACACCAGAGGAGATCGCAAAGATCCCTCGTTCCATGGTCTTGAGAATAGGATCCAACATGAAGAACCACTCTCTTACTCAATTAGTCAGAGACATGAGAAATGTCATGCAACCACACACAGCGATCAAGCTAAGAGAAAGAAAATCCAATAAACTAAGAGACTTCGTCGTCATGGCTGGTCCTCTTAACGTGTCACATTTAATGATCTTTTCACAATCTGAAGCAGGTACCACACAATTAAGACTTGGTAGAATGTCAAGAGGTCCGACCATCACATTCAAAGTTGAGAATTATTCTCTTTGTAAAGATGTTGCTAAAATACAGAGAAATCCTAAATCAATCACCAGTGAATCTAAGATTTATATGAATCCACCACTATTAGTCCTTAATGGATTCACTAATCCTTCAAAAGCCCCACCGCATGAAAAATTATTGATCACAACATTCCAGAACTTATTCCCACCAATTCAACCACAAAGCACAAGAGTTGGTTCAGTTAAGAGAGTGTTGATGGTGAATAAGAATGAAGATGGTACAATTGATCTACGCCATTACACAATAGATACTAAGAATGTTGAAGGTTCGAAAACAGTCAGAAAATTAATCAGTGCAAGAACAAACTTGAAAAAGAGATTACCGAACCTAAATCGTGTATCTGATGCCTCTGAACTATTAACTGATCCATATGCCAATGGTGCTGGTTTCACAAGTGATTCCGAAGTTGAAGAAGATAGTGTTGTTGATATTCAAGATGACGATGTTAAATTAGTTGGTAAAAAGCAAGCTGAAAACCAAGAAGAAGAACGTAATGTTCGTAAGAAGGCTATCAAATTGACCGAGATTGGTCCTCGTTTGAGATTGAACTTGACTAAGATTGAAGAAGGTATTTCATCAGGAAAAGTTCTATATCATCATGATGTTAAGAAATCCAAGAAGGAGGTGCAATTGTTGGAAGCTAAACATGCAGAGAAACAGAAAGAAAAGGAAAAGAGAAAGGAAGAACAAGCACAGAATATCAATGCTAAGAAAGCTAAGAAGGAAGCAAAGAAAGAAAGAAGAAAACAGCGTAAAGAACAACTTGAATCTGGTGAAAAGGCTGAGGCTGACGAAAGTGAAGAAGATGAATCAGATGGTGAAGAAGCCGATATTCCTGAAGATTTGGACAGTGATTTATACAGCGAAGTCGATGAAATCGAACCAGATTCCGAATGATTTTGTATAGATAATTGAAAACTGATAGATATGAACTACTGGACCGTGTAGGTGATTGTAGTTCCAAATGATTTCGCGGCTTATATAATAATTTCTGATTTACAAGATGACTTGTGAAATATTTTGACACTAGCGTTGAAGGCAACGATACACTGCTTTAGAAGGACTACTAGCGGTAATGAGCCAGCCGTCAATATCGAGGTTCTTTCGGAAGAGCCCCGTCAAACCTATCAAAAAAGAACCAGATAACGAGGACACTTCTGAGGTGATTGAGATCAGTGATTCCGAAGATGAAGTCATCGAACAGGTCAAATTAGAACAAAGTACACAGGAAATGGCACAACCAGTGAGTGGTAAAGTGTCTGAGTTCAAATATGATAAGAAGAATCCCGTGCGACCTGAGCTCACAGAGGAGCAGAAACAAACCCATGCGAAATTCAAGTCCAAGCTGAATCAGAAATCATACCTCACATCAACCACAAATGATCAAGATATTGAAGAATCAGATCAGGAAGAGGAAGAATCACTAAAACCAAAAAAGAAAGCCAAAAAGGCCAAACTAACACCATTAGACCAACAAGTCAAAGAATTGAAGCTGAACCATTTCGACAAGGTCCTTGCCATTCAAGTCGGCTACAAGTATAAATTCTACTGTGAAGATGCTGTCAAAGTGTCCAAGATTCTAAACATTATGCTAGTCCCAGGGAAGCTCGATATCTTGAATGAGACAGTTGAAGATCTACAGTATAACAAACTAGCATACTGCTCCATTCCTGAACCAAGATTACACATTCATTTACAGAGATTGTTGGATAATGGGTTGAAAGTTGGTGTTGTCGATCAGATCGAATCAAGTACCATCAAAACTGTCGATTCTGGGTCGTCTGGGTTATTTAAGAGAAAGATCTCAAATGTTTTCACAAAGGCAACCTACATTGAATATGATGATAAAGATAATGTTGGCATCAAGTCAGATAAGACTTCAGATTCGATTATTGCTGTGATTGAAGATAATGGATTGACCACTTTTGTTGCATTTCAGCCACTTACCGGGAGAATAGTTTACGACGAGTTCAGAGATCTGGATTTCATGAAAACTGAATTAAAGACAAGATTATCACACCTAGAACCTTTGGAGTTTCTATACTTCCAGGATGACTTATCACATGAAACTGAGAAAGTCTTGAATAGTTTGAATTTGCATCAGAACATGCGTCTCATAACATACCCAGCACTGAAGAAGAATCACTATCTGAATTTACTGAATGAGCTAATAGAGGACTCCATTGTGGAGTTTATGTTTACCAAATCAAAGAGTTTCCAAATATGTTGTGCTTTATTGATTGAATACCTACAAGAATTTCAATTAGATAATGCATTCAGGAAGATCTCTAATTACCTGACATTCGATCAAACACACTCAATGATTATCAATAGCAATACTTTGGAAAACCTAGAGATAATCAACAATTCCACAAATCAAAATGAGAACGGGTCACTAATGTGGGTTCTTGATCACACTAGGACTAGGTTTGGTTATAGATTGTTGAAGAGATGGGTATTGAGTCCGTTGATTGATATCAACCAAATAAATCAAAGATTAGATGCAGTTGAAGAAATCAAAGATAATTTTAGTCATTTTTTAGAAAGTTTAGCAAAGGGCATCTTGAAGAACTGTCAAGATTTAGAGAAGAATTTGAACAGGTTGAACTATAATAAGATCAAGAGAAAGGAACTGTATACGTTTTTGTTCAAGCTTTCTGAATTGGAAGGTGTTATTGTGAAGTTTGGTAAAATGGAAATTGTTTCCAGATTAAGTTCAATGTGCTTAAAAGAGATGTTCACCAATCTAATCAGAGAAATATTGGAGCTCAATCCAAGTAATTTCATCAAGATTATCAATTCGCAGTATGCCTTGGATGAGTCCAGAGAGGAACATATTTCCAAATTTTTCAATTTGAATCATCTTCATGAATTCATCAACATTGATGATTTATTAGAACAAGAGAGAACCATTGAAGAAACCAAAGAGGCACTGCGTGGTGAATTAGACGGAGTCAGAACCCTGCTGCATAGACCAAGTTTAGACTATGTTGAGAAACAGAAAGAACCGTACCTTATTGAAGTACGAAATCAATTACTAAAAGCAATTCCCAAAGATTGGATTAAGATTAATGCGACAAAGCAAATTTCTAGATTCAGGCCACCAAATGTTTCCGTATTATATCAGAAACTAAAATATCACCAGGAAGTCTACCTGAAGATCTCCCATGTCATTTATGAAAGATTCATCAAGAAATTGTCAGATACTTATGAATCTTTGAATATAATCATTCAAGAATTAGCCAAATTTGATTGTCTGTTATCATTAACAACCATCTCATCCCAAGTCGACTACAGTAGGCCCAATTTCACGATCACAAGACAAATCAACCTTCAAAACTCTAGAAATCCAATCATTGAATCACTAAACCCATCAAATACAATAGTCCCTAACACAATCCAAATGAATGATTCCTCATCACATATGATAATCACCGGTCCTAACATGGGTGGCAAATCTTCGTTAGTTAAACAGGTCGCATTGATCCAGATCATGGCACAGATTGGCTGTTATATTCCTGCAGGACCAGATTCAGAGTTATGCTGTTTCAATAAAGTTTTGACAAGAATGGGTGCAAAGGATGATTTGATTGGAAGTGAGAGTACGTTTTATGTCGAGATGTCACAAGTTGCTAAGATTTTGAAAGAATTGGAGTCATGCGATGGGAATGCGTTGGTTATTCTTGATGAAGTGGGAAGAGGCACAGGAACTGTTGATGGGATTAGTATTGCTGAGTCTATTCTGAAGTATTTGTTGATCAACGAGGATATTAGAAAAAGAGCGTTTGTTATGTTCATCACGCATTTCCCATCCATTTGTAAGTTGAAGGATACGTACCCAAGTCTGGAGAACTTTCATATGAGTTTCATTGAGGAAGAAGTCAAAGCTAAAGTTGATGATGATGAAATCAATTGGCCAAAGATTACGTTCCTATACGAATTGAAGAAGGGAATTAGCTCGAATTCTTATGGGTTGAATGTTGCAAATTTAGCTGGTATTGATAAAGAGATCTTGAATAGTGCGTATTTGAAGTCCAAGGAGAGACAAAATCAGGTCGAGAAGAACAGGAAGATGAAGTTATTCAACGATGTCGGTCAATTACTATCAGGTAAACAATCGGAAAGAGATTTGAAAATAATATTAGATTCTATAGAGTGAATTACATCATCACGTTAATATCATATAAAACATGTATTCAACCAACGAATAAATAAACAGAACCAAGTAAACCAAATTAATCATAACTTCACAACTAATGCATAAATGTGATAAAAATCAAACAAAATGTAACCCTTTAATAACTAAGACATCACAAACTAACTCTTCCTCTAAAACTTCGTCTTGAATATACTCTTACTTGAACTTCTTGATCTATTCTTATCACTAGTAACAGTGTAACTAATAGACCCATATGAGTTACCAGTTCCATACAACATCGTATCATTCTGTCTATCTTCTGAACCATTACCATGAATCAAAGTCATCGAGTCAAAATCCTGGAATGGATCAATTGATTTAGATCTATCATTCTCATCATTTGATTCAATTCCATGATCTTCATAATCATCTTCTGCTTCTTCATCATATGGAATTTTCAAAATCTTGTCATTTGCTATATCAATGGAGGAGGACCTATGGGGACCATCACCATTATTGTGATCTCTATGAAAATCAGCACCGTTTTTAGAAAGGACAGGGATCATTGGTGGTTTTTGATTTCTTAATAATGCCCATTGAACATTTTTGAAAAACGGATGGTTTTTGATATCTGAGGCACCTAATCTAGAACCCAATCTCTTGTTTTCATCCTTAATTAATAACTTTTTGATCAAGTTCTTACAATTTGATGTGATTTGTTGAATATTATCATGAAACACGACATCTGATCTCAAAATTTGTGAAAAAGTTTGGTTTCTATTTGATCCTTTGAATGGAGTCGTACCGAAAAGCATCTCATATATCAATATACCCAAAGTCCACCAATCAACAGCAGCAGTATGACCCTTACCAGCAATGACTTCCGGTGCAATGTATTCTTCAGTACCAACAAATGAGTTTGTTCTGAACCCATCAATGCAGATCTTGGTATCCAAATTAATTTGATTCTTATTGTTGAAGTTCATAGAGATCGAAGGATTCTTGGTAGATTCACTTCGTTTAGACAAATCAAAATCTGATAACATGATATGACCACTCTGATGCAACAGAATATTCTCAGGTTTCAAATCCCTGTAAATGAAACCCATCAAATGCAAATACTCTAAAGCAGCAGTTACCTCACTTGCATAAAATCTGGCATCTGGTTCAGAAATACATTTCGATCGTCTTGTCTGCAATGCTCTGAAGAATTCACCGCCCATACAGTATTCCATACATAGGTATAAATGTTCCTCTGACTGGAATGAATGATACAAAGTGACAATGAATGGATGATTTGAAGTTGCTAAGATTTCCTGCTCTGCTAACGCCCTTTTGATTTTATTTCTTTGAACCATCTCTTTTTTGTTGAGGACTTTCATAGCGAATAGTTTATTGGTGGCCTTCTCGCGGACCAAGTAAACTTTGCCAACATCACCTTTACCTAATAATCTAATCTTTTCAAAAGATTGTGGACCAACTTGCAAATCTGCAACTTTGATAGAATGTGATAGAAATGATATCTTTCTTGGTCTTGTCTTTGGTTTGTCCGAGATGTCTTCTAACTTCTTTTCATATTCTGCTATGTCTCTGATATTCAACGGTGCTGATGCAACTCTTCTAAGAGAAGGTTTCTTGCTCAAATCATGTGGAGTTTCCAGTATTTGGGATGATCCAGTAGTAGGTGGCCCTGATAAATTCTTTTCTAATTTAGCCTGGGTTGAATTCGAGCTATCTCCTTGATTCGAATTCTCTTCTTCAATCTGTGTCAATTGTTCATTCAATGATTGTTTGTTCTCCTTTAATGCAAATGGAACCGGCCCGTGTTCATTATTAGCAATCAAATCAGAATCAACATCCTCCACGCCATCTGAATGAGGAGGTAGGCCCTGATGTTTAAAATATGGTTGTGATGATACCGTTTGTTGGTGCTTTTTGGAATCTTTGTGGTTTGGATGTGGTGTTGATGGTGATCTCATTCTTCTAGCAGCCAGTGACAAAAATGACGCCTTACCATGAGTCTCAACTTCTTTAGGACGTTCTAATTCTTCATCGACTTCATCTTCTATCTTCTCAAGGTCTAGTTTCTCTTGATCTATTTCATCAGATTCGGACTTATTTTTTGTGTCTTTGGATGACAAGATAGGGGAACTGGTGTTCGATGGGCTCTTCTTGAACAAATTCTTCAATTTGACAGACAATTTCCTCTCTTGTTCAGCTAGTGGCGGCGTTGCTTCTCGACTGGGCTCGTTGTTGTTATTTCCTGGAAAGAACTCCTTATTTTGTTCAGAAGAAGGACCAGGTGTGACAGTTGGTGGGGGGATATTCTCAGCTTTGACACTGCTGAGTCCATTGGATTGGGAATTGTTGGTGGAGGAGCCAAAGCTCAGCAATTTCCCAAAAGACACGGATCTGCTGCGAGGTGGCTTGGACTCATTTGTGGTTTCGTGGAGTGGTTTCTCGTTGTTGATGGAAGGACTGGCAGATGGGTCGCTGAAGCTTTTGGATCCTATTTCCTGCTGGGTGACCTCTGTGGAGTTGTACATGGCTGGAAAGAGGGAGTGTAATATTCAGGCTTGTATGATGTGTGTGGAATGCCAAAATTTATGAGGTTGTGTATGTGTCTGGTGCTTTGTAGGAAGCTTCGGGTGCTTTGTTGTTGATCTCCACAATAACAGACTGATCGATTGCCGTTGTATTTTTCTGTTTCGAGTGGGAATCTGCGTGTGTGTGATGATATTTTTCAGAATACGAGTGTTTCTTGTCTATCGATACCTGTGTACACGCCTTCTCACTGTCTTGCCCCGTGGTTACAAATCGTTTTCTGTCCCGTTCATTTCAAAGCTTACTTTTCGGTCGAGGATGGTAAAACCTCGGAAAATGGCCTAATCAGGCAATTACTGTTTCCGTAACGTGTTAAATTCAAAATTGCTACAGAAGACCACCTCCAGTAGATTCTTTGACGTATCTGGCTATGTGTCTCTGATTAGTTGTTGTCTCTTCCTATTAGATATATATAAATTATAATAGGTCTCTTATTCCATTAAGTACATCTTCCTCGCTTGTTCTTTTCCGGACTCCCTTTGCATTGCATTTGACGTTGTGCATCCGCTTAACTTCATCACCCTGAAACTGTTGATGTGACATGTCTGGTTTCATAACAGCGTCCATTGTCCCTACTCAAAGGAATATACCACCAACCCTCCAACCAATTTCACTTTTCTATTTTCAGACACTCCAATGCCGGTTCCTGCATCGAAGAATCATCTTTTGGTACATCGCATCTGCTGGCCATGTTTTCGAGATTATACATGTGTGGCCCCGACCGATGAGCTGAAACCATTTCAAAACAAAACAAATCCTTATAAAACTCTTAAGAACCAGCACTCTGATGTTGAATATCACGGGTTAAATATGTTGTTGTTTCACTCTTGTTTCAGCAAGGCTCTTCAAAATAAGGCAAATTATGTATTTAAGTGGGCTCTTCCCCATCAAATGGGCCCTAATCATGGTTTCATGAGACTCCAATACATCACCAACTAAAAAAAGCCATGATGTTATCAAGCTCGATTTTAACTGCTATTTCACTAGTTGCTGTTCAAGCTCAAAGTTCTTATTTTTGGAACACCTCTTCATCAGAGGATAGTTCTATCTCCACAGAAGATCAATTCATCTACAGCTCAACTGGAGAAGTCACCACCGAAACTGAACTGCTGAATCAAACCACAATCGTGACAACCACATCCTGTTCAGAAAACAGATGCTCGGAAACAACATCACCGGCATTGGTCTCAGTTTCTACTTCTACTGAATACGGCACTGTCACTGAATATACCACTTGGTGTCCACTTACATCTTCAGGATCAACGATTATCTCAGAGACTGATTATTACGAAACCCAATCTGCTCAAGTCTCCACTGAAACTGAAACTGAAGAGACTACTACCTTAGTCACCATCACATCATGCTCTGATAATGCTTGTTATTATAGCGAATCAACTGCTTTGGTTTCAATCGCCACCACTACGGAGTTTGGTACTGTTACTGAATATACTACTTGGTGTCCATTATCTACCACTTCTGAATCAACAAGTGCTGGTCTATCTGATGATATTGAATCTGCTGCTTCTTCATCTATTGCGTCAGCTTTTTCAAGCTCAGAGGTGTCATCTTCATTCATTGAATCATTTTCGGTCGCATCAACTGAATCACTCTCCACTGCTTCTTCCTTCGCCTCTGATAATGATGAAACCACCACCATCAAAGGCGATAGCACTACTTTAACGACTAACATCAACTCAACATCTGAACCGTCATCATTCAAGACAGAAGCTTCTTCTAATGATCAAACAGCCACAATTACGCCAGCTGCTACCACTCAAACTGAAACAGATCAAACAACAACCGTTGTTACTTTGACTTCATGCGGCAATGAAGGTCGTTCATTGACTGAAACGACTGGTTTGGTTACCGTGATAACTGAAACTCACGGAAATATTGTTAGTTCTTATACTACGTACTGTCCATTGACTTCAACTGAGTCTTCTGTCATTGGTACTACATCAAGCTCAGCTGTGACTGTTTCTTCATCATATGGTCCTTCATCTATGACTAGTTCTTCATCCAGTGCTTCCTCTTCCTCATCAACTGCTGTTACCTATGCTTCTGCTGCTTCATCCGGAACCTCCACTGTCAAACCAGAAGGAAGAACCACATCTCCTTCGTCATCTTCAGCTACATCAATCATTACAACTGCAGAAACTACCACATTGGTCACTGTTCCTTCATGTGGTGAACACAGCTGTACTGAAACTGAATCATCTGCTCTTGTCACTGTTGTCACCACTACCAAGGACAATATCATTACTGAATACACTATCTGGTGTCCATTGACTACTACCGACGATGAAAAGAAAACCACCAATTCTGAAGAAACTATTTCTACTAAACCTGACGAATTCACCAAGTCTGAAGAAACTGCTACTACCAAACCAGAGGACACCTCCGCTTCCTCATCAAGTTTCAGTTCCATCAAACCAGTGACACCATCTTCAACCACTTTGATTACTGAACAAACTACTACTGTTGTCCCTGTCACTTCATGTGATGAGAAATCATGTGTTACTTCTTCTTCCACTGGTCAAGTCACCGTTGTTACCAATACCCATAGTGGTGTTGTCATTAGTTACACTACTTATTTTCCATTGGCTGAATCTGAGACTACCATCGTCCCAACCACAGCTCTAACTTCTGAACAAGGGACTTCTCTTCCAACATCTGGTGAAACCACAACTGCCAAACCAGAACAGAACACCACTCCAAAACCAACCACCATTGTCACTGAGACTTCATGTAATGAAAATTCTTGTGTTACTCAATCATCAACTGCTCAAATCACAGTCGTTACTTCAACTCATGAAGGTGTCATCACTAGTTATACTACATACTGTCCACTAACTACTGATGAACAAAAGATATCTGAAGTCACTACTCCTGTTGCATCCACAATCACTTCTTCCTTCAGACCTGTTGAATCAGAGAGTGGTTCAACGACCAACCCAATTGATACCCCAGCTATTACTACCCCAGCTATTACTACCCAGCTGGAAACCACTGAATCTGAAGTCACGCAAACCAATAAAGAGACAGTCACTCTCTCCACTGAAATTCAGAAACAATCTGTCCAAACCACTGACGTTGTTACTTCCAAGACTGAAGTCACTACTATCTACTCTAATTCTGCACCAGTGTCTACAAGCACAACTGTTAGTCCTGTTACTACTCAGCAGGGGGAAGTCACAAATACCCAAGTTGCACCATCTCCGGCCGTCACCGTTTCACAATTTGAAGGTGCTGGTTTTGATTTCAAGAGAAATAATGGGTCATTTGGTGTTTTCTGGTCTATTGTTGTAGTATTTATGTGTTTGGTTTAGACATCTATGATTTGTTAATGTGCATAGTGTTTCTATCTTTTTTTTCACTCTTATGATTGTCTGTCATTATTACCTTTTATTACTCTACTTTTACTCATTATTATATACAATTTTTATCTGAATGAATGGAATTCGTTTATTATGACATTAGATTAAATACTATACGTACTTTAAGAGCGAACAATATCCCATTTGACCTCCGTTATGGAAACTTCAGCACCTGCATTATCATCATAATCGTAAAATTCACCTTCATCAAGCAAAACTTCATTAAATTTAGTTATAGTTTCAGCACCTTTGGCAGTGAATTCGCCTTCTGGAATAAACACTTTTAATTCAATACCTCTTGATTCAATGTCAAGTAATGCAACATTCTTTCCATTATCCTCAATAGCATAGCTCTTACCAGTGGCAGTTATCTGGACAGATGAATCTCTTCCACATGACTTACACTTGAAAATAAAATTGGCTTCACCTCTGCTATTTGGTAATTCATGTTTTTCGAATCTATTGATTGAGATTTCCTTTGGATGGATTTCATGACATGATGTACACTCGATCTTGAAAATGTATTCGAATGGTGACTCTGCGGTATCTTTAGGCTTGAGGTCAGTGACACCTTCTAAGTTCGCATTAAGCGCTAGTTTGAAACCCATTGTAATGTGTAGGTGGCGATGATTTGTGTAGTCGATGAGTTGAAGTTCGGAGTTTATTGTTGAAATGGCGGTTTCTATGCATCGTGGAAGAGCGAAAGCGGAAAGGTCAGGAAGTCATGATCTTTACCAGTTCGGTGTCTGGGTGTTTTGCTTATGGCCTCAGAATTTTGGACTTTTCACCAATCAGAAAGCGACTAAAAGGTAAACAGAGGTTTCACTGAACAGTTTCATTATTTCCAGTCTGTGGTGATAGCAGTGGCAGTATGTCGCTCTTTTTCACATTTAATAGCTGCAGGAGCCGGTTTTTCTCTCCAAAACCGTCACTCGCACAGAACACCATACGAGTTCAGAGGAGTCTGCATCATCAGAGTAATCCATTCAAGTCAAGAGCATTTCCAAGAAGACAAAATCAAGTCAAGTTTCAGAGCGCATCACAACTATTATGGTCTTATTTCAAAGCTCCAACCAATTTACTTTTCGTGACCACGAATTTAATAGGGTTGGGGATAATCACTACATATAGGGGATTGAATACATTGGCGACTGTTGATATGAATAATTACAAAGATAGCACGATATCTATTATTGATGAGACTTTCGAGAGTCGTATTAATTGGAAAGATCACAGTAGTTCAGTTGTTGATTGGGAGAGTATGCTTAGAAAAGAAACTGTATTGGATTCGAGAGCTGAAGGAAATAAATCGCAAGTCAATGAGTTCAGACCAGTTACTGAAGATGATTTACTCGAACTTGGTGCTGATGAGATTCAAGATCTCCCAAAGGAAAGGGTTGGACAATTGATAATCCTTGATTTGCTAGAGCTCGGGGAGTTCTATCATAAACTGAAGAGAATACTCAGATCAGAAAAGGACTATGAAAAGGCATTTGCATTAGTGAGTCAGAGGATAGACATCAAGAAAGATAAATCATATGAACATCATTTGAAGAATGGTACACTATATGATTTTTACAGAAAGCATACTTCATTGAGAAATAAATTATTCTCAGAGATAAACAAACAGGTGACATTCGATTATATGAAGAACAACAGAATAACGAAAGATAAATCAATGACCAAAGCAGAATTTGAAAACGAATTCAACAAACAAATATTTAAGTTTTCAAAAGTTAATACATTACAAGATAAATTCTTATTGAGAATGGGTGAATTGTTCCAGAATTACAACAATAGTGATTATTTATGGATTTTCAAGAAATTGAACAACTTTGATAAAAATGAAAATTTCAAGGTGTTATTGAATGTTTTGAGTTTATCAATGATGAGACAAGCGTCTAGCTTCATCAAATCAGAAGAAATATTTTTTGAAGTGCTAAGAAATGCAGTTTTATCAGCGAACAAGATGATTTTTGAGAAATGTCTATCTAACTTGAACCTGTCCAATTCAGATCTGAGAAGAATGCAAATGTCAAAGAAAGCGACAAAGATTATCAGAGCCATCACAAAAGGTGAGAAATTGTTCGAATATACTTACTCTTTTAAGACTTGTCTATGTGCATTACATGGATTAATCAGATTGAATTACTCCAAACCAGTAATCCAAAAAGCCACAAAGAAGATCATTGCTGGTCTACAGACAATAGATGATGAATACAGAGTATCATATGCATTAATCCCACTACATCCAAAGAAACAAATCACTGCTGAATTCCACAAGACTCCATTAACAGATATTCCAATTCAGTTAGTTGACATCTCATCGAAAGTCGCACTAAAAGTCAAAGATAACTTCATTATAACATGGAGTATTCTAGCAGTTGCAAGAAACACATCGTTAGACAATATAGAGAAGATCAAAAGACTGAATAAATTTAAAGAAACTTGTGAAGATGAAGAACTGATATCACTAATTGAACAACTACAGGAAATTTTATGAAGTGCATAGATTATATAAATAATGAAGGAATATAGAGTTTTATACACAAGACATGAATAAACTATTTTTGTAAGTTAGAATTTTTGAACGAAAAGATACATTTCAATGCATTGTTTCATTCATTCAATGACCATAATGTTGTAAATCATATGAGCTGGGTTTACAGTGTGTTTGTCCACATACTTTGATTTTGGAATATTAGATATAACTTGGTTTAAATCACTAACAACGTGGTCCCGAATTCATAAAACTGCATTTACCAACTTTACTCACCCTTTATTCAACCATCATGATACACCAGCACAGCAGCTTTTCACAGAAGAGACTACTGGTTTGTTTAATATTGGAAGAAAAAATTGAAGGAAAAGAATAAAAAACGTCCACTAGATTTTTTTAAATAGGGCAGACTTCTGGTAGGTGCACAGTTTCACATCTAAAATTTTTTCCGAAATATAATTGAAGCGATGCCTTGAGTGGAAAAGTGTCATCAAAGTGAATTATTTAATAGTTTAACCACCTGTCACAACTTGCATACCGTTCATCATAGCCACAATGAAGATTCTTACAACAAACTTTGTCAAATGTGCCATCAAAACCTGTGATTCATCCACCAACTCATTCCCATTACAGTTCAAAGACTGTCAACTACATCAAATAGAACAAGATTTCCAACCAGAATTCATCCTAAACATCCTGGAAAGAGTTCAATGGGATGCACTAGTGGCTACCCTTAGGGGTCTTGGAAATAACTCACTTCCTCAAGAGAAACCAAACATCACAATAGAAGACATCGAATTATTGAAAAACATACATGAACTTCTTATCGAAACAAACATCATCGAAGGTGAAATGATATGTCCAAACTGTCAGCACATTTACTACATCAAGAACTCCATTCCAAACTTCCTTCTACCTCCTCACTTGGCCTAATATTATAGACTTCTGAACTTTGTCAATGAATTTCAATGAATTTATATATTGATTATGTAATAATACTGGCACTGATGACGTAATTTTTCTTCGCTTTTTTTAGAATTTTCGAAATTTTTAAAAATACTTGAAATTGTTCACTCTTAGAATTGCCTTGATTCAGTGTAAGAAGCATATTCATTCACAGTTTCCACACTTCTCGTTTCCGTTTTGGTGAATTAATCAATAGCATTCATTTAGAACCACGAACAGATTCCAAAGTTCATTCCAGTTCTGACGCGGATTTTCAAGACCGTGTTTCACTCCTTTCATTAATCATATACACACATAAAAGATGCAAATATTGTCCACGTTGTTACTGTGCTACAGTACCATTCTTTCAACTGTCAGAGCAGCTGATGAAAGCACCAAATCAGACACCGACCTTGTCGGGACCTGGTCGTCCAAATCAAATACCGTGTTTACAGGTTCTGGGTTTTATGATCCAGTTGATGAACTTTTGATTGAGCCTGCCTTACCGGGTATCTCGTACTCATTCACAGAAGACGGATACTTTGAAGAAGCAACATACCAAGTGGCATCCAACGCAAGAAACCATTCCTGTCCAAGTGCAACATTGACTTTCCAACACGGCAAATACACCATCTTCAACAATGGTTCTCTTGTCCTGGAACCAATCAAGATTGATGGACGTCAATTAGTCTCTGAACCATGTGTTGATAAAGGTATCTCCACTTACAACAGATACAACCAAACTGAATTTTACTTAAAATATGAAATCTACGTTGACCCATATCACGGTCGTTACAGATTAAGTTTATTCCAATGGGATGGCACTCCAACACAGCCACTTTACTTGGCCTACAGACCACCAATGATGTTGCCTACAGAAACATTAAACCCAACGGGATCAAACGATCAGGCTGAAGAGACATCCACCAACTCCAAAAGATCTTTAAGAGAATTAGTCAGAAGAAGCTTCGAAAACAAAGATAGAACCACTGCTGTTCGTAAAACCACATTTGATCATGACTTCTGGTGGTGGATTTCTGTTGGTCTGATTTCTGTTGGTTCTGTTTTCTACGTCTACTTATGAGTGAGTCCGTAATGACACACTTGTTTACACTAGTTTCTTGTTATACATGGTTTTGATTTGGGCAATTGATCTGTAGTTCATTGGTTATGTGAATTACGTAAGAATTTTTGTCATATGTAATTTTTTTATCAAAATTATTTCACTTCCGGAAGTACGGTTATCACAAAACAGAACGCACAAATCACACGAAATGGCCAGTAAAGAAGCATTCAAAGCTCTTATCAAAGCACTAGATGCTCTGCCAAAAGAAAAGCTTACAGATCTTTTTTTCAAAGAAGTTCAAATGGATAGATTCAGACCATTAGCTGGTCTTCCAGTCGCCCAAAAAGAAAACAAACCAAGTATAAAGGATATCGTCAACAAAGTGAATCCATATACCATCAAAGACATCGAAGTCAAATCAGACGCTGCCCAAATGAGTGAAGACGCTATAGTGCAACAGATCAAGTCATTGAAGACTCTACAGAATAACACATACAGAAATTACTATTACGTCGGAGACAAATTGTTGAGACCACAAGGTAATCCAGTCTATTATGAAAGATTATTGGCAGACATCAATGGTGAGAGTAAGGAAAATATAATTACTGGTTTAAGAACTGTCCTATTGGGTAAATAGGTGGGTGACCTTTCTTGTATATATCTATCAAAATAGAATAAATTGTGTATTAGGTCTATTTCTTTGCGTAGTTCACAATAATCTTTTCACCTTTGAGTTTCAAATCCCTGTTCTCTTGTTTGGCAGGAATGGCATCTTGCTCTGTCTCAAAATCAACGAAAGCGACTTTCTTGACTGAAATCAATCTAATATCAACAAAACCTTTGTACTTGTTGAAGAACGGTAGTAGTTCATTCTTCGTTAGACCTTCAGGTAAATTCTGTATCAATAAAATTTTATTAGGTGGTGTATTTAGCAGAACAATGTTACTTCCTTTATCCTTCTGTTCTTTTCTCTTTCCCTGATATTCAGCATACTCTTCTTCTGTTAGTTTCTTCTGTACAGATTCATTTGATGATGAGTTGGCCATTTTAACATCTATTGGTTTCTCAAATATCGTTGTTCCATTCAATTCCAATGCCTTTTTGGCATGATTGTGATCCAAAAACGTTATAAATGCCTGTCCTCTCATTTTGATATTCTTGTGAGCTGATATGCTGACTGGTTTGAACTCTTGAAACGTCTCCAGCAGTTTCTTCTTTAGTGTGTTCAGTCCAACCTTTTCATTGATGTTTCTGACGTAAATTCTAGCAGAATGTTAATATTCGATCTGATGACTTTGGGGCATATGTTACATACGTGTCGTTGTACTGATATTTGAGTTCTTCGGTGCTCATTTCCTCTGCTTAATGCGCTGATACTCCCTAACAGCATCAAAAACTAAGCTAAAATTGGTATAGATTTTATGTTCGCTACTATGATTCCCGGTACGCGCACGCCCTCTCCCACTTTTTTGATTTCATAACACAGAAAGCCAAACAAAGTACACAAACCTTAATTAGTCCTCAAAACGCTGGAATTTGTTAACTAAAGTAGGGCCCAGGATGCCCATAACGGAGAATGTTGATCTGGCCTCACTACATAGAGCGTTTCCGAATGTCAGCACGTTTCCGGCATCCAACAGACGCATGATAGTGAAAGAGCTGACCCAATTGGATCAATTTATACCATTGTTGGAAAAAGAGAAAAGAGATGGGATAGATAATGAATTATTGGTGGAAATTGCATATGATTTCGTTTTAAACCAGCTGCTGATACGGAAAATGCCGATTGTGACTTATGAGAAGGGTGATATATGGCTTTATTTGGAGTTTCTACAGACTGATAACCTTGAAAGAAGCCTATTCATCAAAATACTCAGACATTTGTTCGTCATTATTGAAATAATAGGGACTCCAGTCCCAAAATTATTGGTTGAGTTTCTGACTACTGAGAGCTCGTATGTTGGAAAGGAACTTGCCATACAACAGCTTATCAAATTTGCTGGTGAATTACGTGTCAAATCAACGACAGTTCCAGTCAGTCAAGTTGAAGAACCAAGTAATACCGAAATGATAGATCAACACGCAGAAGAAACAATACCTGCAGCACAGCGACAGCCAGACTCTGTCTGGACACAATCATCAAATCCATCGCCACAGAAAAATAATGAGGCTGAAGAAAGTGTATTTCAAGTTGGTAACTCTGGGTTGTCATTACTTCCACCAGTTGGTGAAGAACCATTACCTAGTGAAGACAAGATAGACATTGTGGAGAGATTGAGATCTGGGCTATTGAGATGCGCTCAAGAATTAGATCAACATACTGAAGAGATATCAACACTAGCACAATCATTTGAGGTTGAGATACCGTTATTGACATCATCGATCAATGAAGAAACAGAAAACAGAAAGGAGTCAATCACGATATTTGCTAATTATTTTGATTCTAAGATTCAAAAGATATTTGATACATTGAAAGGTTTTGAATCAGTTGCTACGTCCAATCAGAAATTACAATATGATATGTTGAACGCCCAAGGACAGATAGGTTCACTGTTCAACATTTCTAGTGATCACATTGTTATTATCAAAGATCTAGAAAATGGACTGAATGACGTTAGAAGTGAAATTCATCAAAAATTTAATAAATTACTGGGAGATATTGATAGGAGTCGTACTACACATAATGGAAATGAAACGGTACTGAGAGATGCTATTGCTAAGATTCAAGCAAGGCTCCAGATATTGGTCAGGCATTCTCAGAATACAGTGGTGGAGCTCAACAAAATGATGGGAGAGAATCATCATATAAGATCAAATTTTGTTGAATTTGCCAAAGAGTTTCAAGAGTTTAGAAATATTGTGAATCCACAGAAAATCGAAGATAACATTGAGAAATGTCTGGAGAGTTCACTCGCTAATGAATTTGATATTGCGCTACTGAAACAGGAAAATGCTCAATTGAAAGACCAAATTGGAGCTCTACAGAAAACAGAACCACATAATAAGATAAACGAACTTCAAGCAGAATCACGGAGACTTAAATCACATATTGAGTTTCTTCACAAAGACCGGGAAAAGAAAGAAAAGTTAATTATGCAAGTATTTGCTAGGGTGGCCAAACTCGAAGAACGTCAGCACATATCACACCGTGAAGGCTCAAACATTCCATTGATACCATATAAGAGAACATCATCTAATCTACAGACGGGAAATCACCCTGTCATTGTTAATGAAGAGGGACGTAACGGTTCAGCAATAACGTTACCAGATACTGACGTTTTGAAGAAAATCAAGTTGACGAATCATATATCTGATGAAGAAGCATCTCAACAGTCGCAGGAGAAGGATAGTGACAAACATCAGGAACCAGTTGAGAGTGGGCCTACCGCAGGGTCATCAAGTCAATTACAAAAAAACAGCCCAATCTGTCGCCACTGCTAATGAACAACCACCCCTTGCTGTTTCTGATACGGCGTTAATATAGTTTTTGAATAAATGTAATATAAGGACATAAATTATGAACAATTGTCTACAGCCTGTAACTCATCTATCAAAAATGCAACATTAAAACTTTTTTATACAGTACACGACACATCAAAAACATAAACACGATTCAGAGTTCCTCTAACTAAACTGGAGATCGTTCACCAAGAGGATCTTCATGGCCTGAACCATTCTTCTTTTTTCCATTGATACCCAAATCATTTTCTTTCTCAAAATCATCATATTGTTTGACATAGTTATCCATTTCAACTTCTGGGATTTCACTATCGTCATTTTCTGGAGAATCTTCATCATCCATAACTTGAGGCAACATTAAGTTCAAGATCGTGGCAATGATACCACCTAAAGCATAACTGGATTCCATGATAACTACGATAGCATCTAAGAAACCACTCAAAGCGTGGTTGTTACCAGAATAAGTGAACACACCATCAAACCAGTTTGGAACTAAGATAGCACCAAACCCAGGTAATAATGAAGCAGTCAAGACAAATCTATCTCTTCTAGTAAACGGACAATTTGAGATGATCTTCAAACCAGAAACAGCAACAGAAGTAAACAAGAATGAAGTCATACCACCTAAAACTGGTTTTGGAATAGCGACTAAAGAAGCTGCAAATTTAGTGAAGATACCCATGATGATCAAAATGGCACAACACCAGTAACCAACAGTTCTGTTCGCACATTTAGTGATTGAGATAACACCATTGTTTTGAGCAAATGTAGACATTGGAGTAATGGTACATAGACCAGCGATAATGGAACAGAAGGCATCACCTAAGACACCACCTTGGATTCTTGATTCGTAGACAGGACCTTCAATTTCTAATCTGGAAACTTCTTGGGTAGCAGTTAAATCACCGATTGTTTCCATTAGCAAGACCGTGTAGACGACTAACATTGGTAAGACTGCTGGACCATAAATAGATAATTTGAATGTCTTAACCCAGATGAAGTTAACAGTAGTGGCAGCATCAATTGATGATTTGTCAAAGTAGCCACAGGCACCAGCAACAATACAACCAACTAACAAACCTAAGACAACAGAACATGATTTCATCATTGGAGAACCCCATTTTTCAAAGATCAAAATGGAGACGTAAACTAGGAAACCTAAACCGAT
The DNA here is from genome assembly GCA_003707865.2 of Komagataea pratensis. Classification (NCBI taxonomy): domain Eukaryota; kingdom Fungi; phylum Ascomycota; class Saccharomycetes; order Phaffomycetales; family Wickerhamomycetaceae; genus Komagataea; species Komagataea pratensis. The sequence goes on from PPMA02000043.1 coordinate 63,868, forward strand.
GAATTGAGCAGAACCAAAAGGAGCAGCCTTTGGAGCACCTTCGAATGGACACATGGCACCAACACAACCTGAACCACCGACCCAGTCCTGAAATGCAGGTTTGATCAACGAAACACCCATTAATAAGACAACGGTGCCAGTGACGGTGTTAGGGAATAGTTTCTTCAAGAATTTAGGTGGAATGAAAGATAATAAGATTTCCCATAGACCACAAACACATGAAGTACCCAGGATAGCACCATACCCATCTGGACATGATAAGAAAGTGCCGTCTTCTGCAACTGGACAGAAACCAGTTTGATACATGACTGGGAGAATCTTTTGAACGACAACAATGACACCAAATGAAGTACCTAAGATACTCAAACAACCAGAACCTAAATAGTATGGAGTACCATAGATATGAAATCTTGTGATTTGAATCATTGACAAGAAACCGGAGACAATTAATGAAGCACTGACTAAGTATTGTTGGATCTCAGGTTCGAAATAAGTGGAGTATGAAATGATTAAAGGTGGAGTGATAACACCAGCTAACATAGCCAAAGAATGCTGTAAACCTAGCAAGAATCCAAGGAAAACAGGCATTTCTGAATTCAGACCAAAGAATGGCTGAACGACTCTTTTCTGTTTAAGGAATGGGACTTTTGGAGTGAATAAATATTTGTAGTCATAATCACCAAAGAACCCTTCTTTTGTAGTGAATTTGTATTTCAGTAAGTTACCAACTGATTTGATCTTCGCTGAGGAAGTGGCAGTGATGGCGGACATCGCAGGATTATAACAGACTGAACAAAAGTGGGAATTGATGAATGAAAATCAGGGAATAGGAAACAAAACCAGAAAGGGTCTCTGAATCTTTTCCGCACGTCACTTTATAGTACATATTTTTTTCATCTCATCTGATTATAAAAAATAATTTTTTCCAACAGCGGAGTCAAAGTTACGGGGCTTTCCCAATTGGGAGAACAATGAAACTATTTGCACAGAGAGAAATGGCAGATGGTATAGTGGAGTTCTACAGTTTGGTAACAGGCATAACGTTTATTGAAAGGAATGTAAAAGATCAAAGCAATGAAGAGAAGCTATGATCAACGGGAGGAGAAGTGGAAAAGACTTTTGGTGATAGGTGGATCTGTGAAAGAATCTAGTTGATGGATCTTCTGGAGTAGTTACCAGTTGATCTTTTTTTCAAACCAGTGGTCCTTGATTCGGTTTCTTTCCAAGTTTGTTCAGCAATTGTGGTGTTGATGAAGAAAGCAGAGTCATTTAAGACAATTGGGACAACATCTTCTGGTAATTCGTATTTACTTAACAAAGCAGCATCACTAAATGGGAAATCAACGTCCAAGGCAGTTAATGATTCAGTGGTGGCAGTTATGGAGGTTGTTGGAGTGGCAGTTGCAGTTTCGGTAGAAGTAGCAGAAGTTGAGGCAGATTCAGCGACTGCGATTGGAGCAGCAGAAGAAATCAAGGCAGTAACTAGGGCAAATAAGACAGCTTGTGCGTACATTGTGGTAAATGAGTGAATGTGTTGATGATCCTGCTGACAATGGAAATCAAAGCAAAAGAATCATTGAACAAGAAAGGTAGATATGGGGATTTATATATACATGTCCCAAATAAATATCTGATTGTTTCATATTGTGACAATGCAAGTTTTGTTTCAAAGTGGTAAATGACTTGCATGGTTGTTTTAAAGAGTACCATTGGTGTCCGGATTGGGTAATAGTAATCTGCAGTGGAAAATTGTCAAAGAAGTTCCTGATTGGGAGATCAATTGAGATCCTGCGACGTTTGACGCAAGTGCTCGCCGTTGAGTATGTTTTTGATTTTTGAGGCTTCGTTTAAGGGAGATCTGATTATTTTCGTCATGTTTGTGTCTTATGTGTGCTTCTGACTGCGTGTGTGTTCACTGTTCACCTGGCTGAATGAATGCCCTCAGCTCCGGGGACCAGAATCACAAGGCTCACACACACTCATGCAGTAATGTATTATCATTTATGTATCCAGCACTGATTCCAGGTAATAGGTATCTCAATGGACCAGAGCTCCACTTGGAGGTAGAGCGACTCTGTACTCAGCTTTCTTCGCTTTCAGTAACGTGATCGTGATTTCAGTGTCCCAGACAGAGCCGCAGTAGCAATCCGAAAACATCAAAATCCAGATCCAACACAAAGCAGTTCATCCGACCCATCACTGGCCCTCTCATTCAACAGTGGATGGCCTGATATATCACACGATGCGCACACTATATCATCTATAAACTAGCTCAAGCCTCCATTGAAAATAAGTGGCCAGGTCACATGCTATCACTATAATGGCTGATCAATGGCTGATCCGAGCCGATGTCGTTTGAATCAAAGGTTTATAAACAAAGCAATAACTCCCCTCTGCACACTCAATCATCACCAGCACAGATCAAGCTTCAGCAACAATGACACAATCCACCAAACGCCAAAGGAAGAACAAACTTCTCCTCCTCAACTTCATGGTCCTGCCTGCACCGTCCCACCTCAGTCCAGCCAACTGGGCCCACCCGCATGACCATTCAGCTGACTACACCAAACTCTCCTACTGGACAGAACTCGCACAGATTGCAGAATCCTCCAAAATCAACACAATCTTCATTGCTGATGTTCTTGGTCCCTATGATGTATTCAATGGTCCGCATAACTTTGATGCCGTCGCTCGCAGTGGTGCGCAGTTCCCATTAGTCGATCCATCCATATACATCTCTGCAATGGCTAGCGTTACTGAATCAGTTGCATTTGGATGTACCTTTAGTACCATTAGTGAGGCTCCTTATCATTTCGCTAGACGGATAGCTACTCTTGATCATGCTACAAATGGGAGAATTGGGTGGAATATAGTGACAAGTTATCTGCAGAGTGCAGCTAGGAATCTATTGGAGGATGGTCAGTTGCCTGCTCATGATAAGAGATATGATCGTGCTGATGAGTATCTGGAAGTGGTTTATAAATTGTTGTTATCTTCATGGAGAGATGACGCAGTTGTTAAAGATGTTAAGAACTTGACATATGCTGACCCATCAAGAATTAGAGAGATCAATCATAAAGGTGAATTTTTCAATGTTCCTGGTCCTCATGTTGTTGAGCCATCAAAACAAAGATTTCCTGTGATTTTACAAGCAGGTGCTAGTACTCGTGGTAGAGAATACAGTGCTAAACATGCAGAAGTGGTTTTCATCACTGGGTTTACTCCTGAATCTTTGAAAGAGAGTATTGAGTCAGTCAAGGCAATTGTTAAAAATAAATACAATAGAGATCCATCACAATTAAAGTTCATCTCCGAATTGAACATTATCCTTGGTGACACACGTGAAGAAGCAGAAGCCAAGTTCCAAGACTACTTGAAGTATCAAAGTGCAGAAGGTAGACAAGCCCTAATTGGTGGCTGGACTGGTCTTGATTTATCACAATATGGTGAAGATGAAGATTTAGACACCTTAGAAGCAAGTAGATCAAACGCAATGGTGAGTGCTGTGAAAATGTACATCACTGACAATCAAACAAAGACCAAGAAGGCATTGATTGAGCAAGTTGGAATTGGTAAGGGAAGAAAGAGACTTATTGTTGGAACTGCAGATGAAGTAGCTGATGAGATTCAAAGATATGTTGATATCTCAGGAATCGATGGGTTTAATTTCGTGAATGTGAATTTCCCTACCACTTTCAAAGAAATTGGTGAGAAGCTGATGCCTGTTCTGAGAGAAAGAGGGCTTGCTTCCCAGGATTATGCTGTTAAAGGTGGTAGTTTCAGAGAGAACTTGTATGGTGCTAAAGGTCAACATTTCGTCCCGAAGGATCATTACGCTTATAAGTATAGATGGAGTGAGGGAAGCAGGGAGGAGTTCAAGAAAAAGTTTGAAAGTTCTAAGTAGCTGGACATAGATACACCAATATATAGTCCTATCTCGCCATTAAGAGCATCATAAGGGCAATAAAACCACATAAGTCAACTCATTATTACATGTAGTCACGTGAATCTCGTTTTATATGCCAGAAATTTCAACGACTAATTAAACAAACCATAAGCATCAATAAACTGAAAAGCGACAAGCAGCATGTCCCTCGAGCCACAAACTACAGCGAAAGTGCGCATTAGTACAACAAAGGGGCCAATTGAGATTGAACTATGGGCCAAGGAAACATCAATAACAAGTCGATACTTCCTCGAAAACGTGCTAAATCAAAGATTCAATGGTTGTGAATTCAACAGAATAATACCCAACTTCATCATCCAATTGGGAGAGAACCCAGAAACAAACACTCAGCAATATCTTCAATTCGAAGACGAGTTCAATTCCAGACTTAAGTTCAATAAACGTGGTTTGGTTGGGTCGGTGAACTTGAATAAGAGAAACACCAACACCGGTAAGTTCTTCATAACGTTAAAAGACACAAATGAATTGAATAATAAGAACACGATATTTGGAAAAGTTGTTGGGGATGGGATCTTCAATGTGATAAAGATCTCTGAGGGTGAATTAGATGATGAAGGCCCTGTATACCCTGTGAAAGTGACAGGTAGTGAGGTGTTAATACCGTATTTTGATGATTTGGTGAAGGAGGAGAAGGTTGAAGAAAAGAAGGAGGGCAAGACTAAGAAACTGCGGAAGAAGAAAGCAAAGGTTAAATTGAGTCTACAGGATGAGGATGAGGAGGAGACTGGTGATGTTGTGAAGGTGAAGATGCAAAGTGTTCATGATGTGTTGAAGACTAAGTCGAAGGTTGATAAAGATGACAATATTCAAATCAAGACAGATAATATGGGCGTTGAAAATGATAATAATAATCAAAGCAGTGAAGTCACAGAGGTCCCTAACACTGAAAAGGAGAGTGGTTTTCCATTGTCTGAGACCAAAAACCAACGAAATGCTAAAACACAAGAATTACTGAAGTCATTTGAATCAAAGATCAAGCAACATCATATCAGGTCATCGGATGTTAACCTCAAGAATTTCGATAGGAAGGAAATAATATCGAAACAACTGAATGACTTTGATGAAGACTTTGATAACCTTGATGATGACTCAGATTATGGGGTTGATCTATTTAGCCATTCCCTCAAATTCGATGAAAATCCAGAGAATTCAAAGTTACAAAATGAGGATCTTTTAGTCACTATCGATTCAAAAAACAAGAGATAACTTCTATCAGAAGGAGGAAATCTCATCACTTCCAAAGAAATCAAGGACTACATAATGAACTAATAATACAATTTTTTCTTTTCATTGAATCGAAATAAACATATCATTCATTGTAGTCATCATCATGATTACTCAAAAGCTCAACCTCACTATCATCATCATCACCTCCTGAACCTTCATTATAATTAATCAATTTTTTCATTGTTTCCTCTTGTGCTTTCAAATCAGTACGTTGTTTTCTTCTTGATGATCTGGAGGTTTGTAATGGTTTGTAATTTTGATAAATATCTTCAAATTTGGCAAGAATTGGTGTGATTTCTGTCAAGTAGGTCAATAGGTTTTTCAAGTTTTTGGATTTGATGGTTTCTAAATTCTTTGAAAGATATTCAATGAAATCTTCTAATTCTTCTGTGTTTGATGCAATTTCATACCATGGATCAATGAATTGATTCTCTGCATCAACCGCATCTCCATTCTCAAAATCAATACTATTCAATGTTCTTAACGTAGTACTCAAGTCTTGAACAAATAACTTAAAACGTGATGGTTGTTCATATGCCATCAAATCATGAATTGTCTTCTTTGATAAACTCTTGATACCTGAACCATATATCAAATTACCTACTTTATGATCATATGTTCTGCACAAGTAGAATCTACCTGCGGTTCCACCTTCACCAGCAAAGAAATCAATAGATCTAACGAAAAATCCATTTTCTGTTGGATTCGAGGCAGCATCATGCAGTGCTTCATGTTCTGGTTTGCTTCCCCTTTTCTTGATGCTATATACCTTCTGATGATTATTTGCAAATTCTATCGACTGTTCACCATCTTTAATGTATCTTGATCCATAATAAGTTTCCTTATCACCATTGTCTTGAAGATCAATATAAGCCTGAATTTCATCTTTGATGGCTTTCGATTGTGTGACACACCATTGGACTAATACACGTAGAAAAATCAAACGATCTTTTGGATCTAATGCAGCAAGGCCCGCGAATTCTAAGTCTTCATCATCTAATGGGGTGTCTTCTAATTGATCCGGTGATCCATAACTGAATAAATCCGGTTCCAATAAATCTGGATTATTAGGATCTAATGGTTCAGAATCTTCAACTGATTTCAATGAAGTTCTTTGGAAAAGTTCAGAATCATCTCTCCATTCTTTTGGTAAACCCCACTCAGAGACATTCTCCTTCAATTCAACAAGTGCTTTAGACAGCGAAGATTTGGTAACATTTTTCTTTCTATTCAACACCAATGTCAATAATCTATAGAAAAACGCATTCATCAAATCACTGACTTGAGTCTCAGTGCCATCATTATATTCATCATATAGAGGCTGTTTATAAGGTCTCTGATTGGCGTTGGTCACGGGGTACTTGACACTTGGTTTCAACTTAAGGCCAGTTTCAAAATCTTGCGGTGCCAAATTTGGTAGATCTTTGAATTGTGATTTGAATTTGTTCAAAAAAGATAGTATCATCAGTATATCTTTTGCATATGGAACTGGTTTAACTTCATAGCCTAATGCAATTGAGTTCAGTTCTGGATCATCTGAATTCATGGTTGGTGATTCATATAAATCATTGAACAACCCAGTCAATGGACCAGGTACTTCTCTTCTCCTCTTGTATGATTTTGCAGGTACTAACATTGGCTGTTGCTGAATTTGGGTATTCCTTACCTTATGGTCTTGTGCAGTTGATCTTCCTTTGGCTTTCAATGATTCGTAATCTTCTAATATGATTGTAGGACCTTCGTCTTTTTCTTCAGGTTTCTTTTCAACTTCGATCGATTGGAGCAACTCAACACTATCGTCGTCATCATCTTCTATTTCTAGTTCATTTTCCTTCTTTTTCATTTCCTCTTTCTCTTTCCTTTCGATCTTCTTTTCCTGTTTCAGTTCCTGGCTATCGATAATCTTGGCTGGTTCTTTATTCTTTAGTGTTTCAGCATCAGAATCACTGGAGACGTCAATAACATGTACATCTTCTGCAATAGGCCTTTGAATGGTTCTCTTCTTGAGATTCTCAAAATTCAGTTGCTGTTGGATTTTTCTTTTCTGAGCCTGCTCTTTGACATTGGTCTTTGGTTTCTTTCCACCTCTTGAACCAGGGCCACGAACTGGTTTATTATCAACTCTGAAACAACTAACCACTGATTTATCCAGGTTCTTGAATGAAGTACCTTCATTGGACGATGGATTGACCGCTGTGTGTTTTCTTGGGCGACCTAATCTTCCTGACCCTTCATTGGAACCAGGATTCACGACAACTATGGAAATTTGTGATCTAGAATCATGAATAAGGCGCTGTTTTGGATTTGGTGCTGATGTAGAGGATGATCTAAGTTGGTTCGATTCAAGATCAAGATTTTTGAGAAAATTAATTGGTTTCGATGCTGGTTTGATGTTGGCTTTTGGGGTTGATTCTTGGAACTTTCCACTCGATGGTGATTTTGGTTGTTGTTGATCATCAGCATCTAAAGAGTTGAAGTTCAGTATATTCGACATATTAGCTACAGCAGCGGCAGCCACTGCGGCTTCAGCGTTGGAAGGCTGGTCATCTTCAATGGATGTAAATGTACTGAAGTTATCAGCCGATGGATCACTGTTATGCGCTTCATGATTGTTTATAAACGCTTCATCGTCTTCAATGTTGTGGTGATGTGACGTATTATTGAAACTATGTGGTGCGATTCTGAATTTGTTGAAATGGGACTCAATCGCAGTGCCGATTTCAGGATCAATATTGGAGTCCATAGTGTGAGTAGCAAAGCAAAGCAATTAACCTGAAACACAGAAACTGAAGAGTACTATCGTTTCAACAATCAAAACTTGAACAGAACCAATTTTCGTGTCGTGTTGCGCGTACCGGAGTGTTATCCAATTATGTAAGAAATGAATATATTGGTACGCGCACAGTTCCGGGTTTTCCGAGGACCAGATAGGACTATTGCCCTCGGAACTGCGCCCAGTCCAAATTAAACGATTGAATTCGGCCCGCCCCTTTTTAAAAAAACTATGAAAATTCCAATTTCGCCCTTTCTTTCTAATCAACAACTTTAAGAATAAACAAAGACATCAATTCAAAATGGCTGAAGGTGAGTACTAAGAAACTATCTATTGAACAAAGAGCGGTGAATTGGTGCACTGGGGCATCTTATGGCGTTTTCTGAAGCCAAACCGGCCTGAAATCGGTGTTGCGATCTGGCTTTTTTTAGTGGATCAAGGGATGCCAGCACAGCACAAACAAACACACACAGCCACTGAACCATGAAACAACGCTTCCAATCAAGGGAAAGCGCACCCAACTTCACAACCCACACTCAACACCCACACCACTGCTGTATGCAGGCGATTGGTATTTGGCTCACTCGTTGGCACTCGTTGTTGCTGCTGAATCAGATCGGGATCGTGTGGATTTCCTGTCAAAACAAGGGAATTTGGCGCGTCCCAGTGACAATAATCGCAGCAGAGTCGGTGAAATCGGTGCTGTCCATGGGTCAACTACAGTGTGTTGTGTTAGACTACAAGATACCCTCACATTCCTCATCCAATTGGTTCATTCCCGTGTTTTTGTTGCTGGCGGTAATGGTGATACCGGACTTTTTTAGTTTGTCGGGTTTGCATGGTTTTTATTGGACATAAAACAAATTCGCCAGATAAACGGAAACGCTATTGTCCAAACCGACCGGAATGTGGTTAGAATGTTTCAAGCTTGTGTTGTGAATTTTTAAGTACGTGTGGTTACATATCATTCTATATCGTGTCGCCTCTCACCGCCCCTTGTTGACATTTTGAGGCAACATTAATACTAACTATCATAACAATAGAAGAAATTTCTGCCTTAGTTATCGATAACGGTTCTGGTATGTGTAAAGCTGGTTTTGCCGGTGATGACGCTCCACGTGCCGTTTTCCCATCCATCGTTGGTAGACCAAGACACCAAGGTATCATGGTCGGTATGGGTCAAAAAGATTCTTACGTTGGTGATGAAGCTCAATCCAAAAGAGGTATTTTAACTTTAAGATACCCAATTGAACACGGTATCGTTACCAACTGGGATGATATGGAAAAGATCTGGCATCACACTTTCTACAACGAATTAAGAGTTGCTCCAGAAGAACACCCAGTCTTGTTAACTGAAGCTCCAATGAATCCAAAATTAAACAGAGAAAAAATGATTCAAATCTTATTCGAAACTTTCAACGTTCCAGCTTTCTACGTTAACATCCAAGCTGTTTTGTCCTTATATTCCTCAGGTAGAACCACTGGTATTGTTTTAGATTCAGGTGATGGTGTTACTCACGTTGTCCCAATTTACACTGGTTTTGCTCTTCCACATGCTATTTTAAGAATTGATTTAGCTGGTAGAGATTTAACTGATTACTTGATGAAAATCTTATCAGAACGTGGTTACTCATTCTCCACCACTGCTGAAAGAGAAATTGTTCGTGACATTAAAGAAAAATTATCTTATGTTGCTTTAGATTTCGATCAAGAATTACAAACCTCTGCTCAATCTTCAGCCATTGAAAAATCTTACGAGTTACCAGATGGTCAAGTTATCACCATTGGTAACGAAAGATTCAGAGCTCCAGAAGCCTTATTCCATCCATCATTATTAGGTTTAGAAGCTGCTGGTATTGATCAAACCACTTACAACTCCATTATGAAAACCGATGTTGATGTTAGAAAAGAATTATACGGTAACATTGTCTTGTCTGGTGGTACTACTATGTTCCCAGGTATTGCTGAACGTATGCAAAAAGAAATTACTGCTTTGGCTCCATCATCAATGAAAGTTAAAATTATTGCTCCACCAGAAAGAAAATTCTCTGTCTGGATTGGTGGTTCTATCTTGGCTTCATTATCTACTTTCCAACAAATGTGGATCTCAAAACAAGAATACGACGAATCTGGTCCATCTATTGTTCACCACAAATGTTTCTAAGTTAATTAAGAACGTTTTTAGAATGAAAATTTTATATGTGTGAACTTTGTATAACTGAGTAATAGTAAGGTATTTTTGTTAAATGTTTGTAGACTTGATAACTCCTGATGATCAGTGAGTGTCCTTTCTGATTGGATAATTTTATCTTGAAGAGTGCTGGCTATGGTGATCTTTCACTAGGGTCTAATCACATCTGCCACGCATTCTTCAAACTAATCAATAATGACTTAAACCTCTTTAATAGTTAACTCTTTCGATGGTAAATTGGTTTCAATGGCATCTTGCTCAAAGTCAGAATAATCTGGATCTTTCTTGATATATATCGGAGAAGGACCAACATAAGAAGCACCTAAGTCTTTTAGCAGCCTTAGGTTTTTATGGGCGAGACATAATCGATAGACATTGAACGATCAAGGAACTGGTTGGTGACTGTAACATGACAATAACAGTTTCATGAATCATCAATGATCTGAGTCGACTTATGAGGCCTCACTGTCAGTAAATGTAACAGAAAGTTATATATGAATTCGAACGGCTTTTTTAAGTTCAACGGTCAGATCTTGCATATAAACTTGGCATTCAGAATCGAAAACAATGTGAATTTTTTTGACAGGCAGGAGTTTTTAAAAAATGAAAATGTACTTTCTGCTATTCATTAATTATAATTATCAAAACCCAAACAGTGTCCTTTATTGGCAATTTGCAAACCATCAACGAAAGGTTACACTGTGGCCGCTTTGCAATGAATTTACTTTCTGTGTTTCTCCTCGTAACTACAAACTGCAGAGCTTTTGAAGAACCAATTCAGGGGCAACCAAAACCAACACTAAGAATAAAAACAAACAATGAAACTAGTCTGTTGATTTACTATGAACGGGATAGATACTCACTGAACATCCCAGTTTCTGATATCCACTACTCCACAATCGAGCAGGCACCAAATGGATTTACTGTATGTTCCAAACAAATGAAGGAGTCTGGTGATTGTGAAAACATAGGAGAATTCATCCTTAACACCAACAACATCTCTGAAGAAATCACTGAAAGACTTGTCAATAAAGTTTCACTTTCGGGTGAAGAAACTATCTATGAAGTCAACTCAAGAGCAATGGTCTGCTTTGTGGCATATCAAGAAGACCGTTTTCCTGCAAAGGGTGTTCATGTAACAGAAACACACTCATTTGGAAATTATGAACTGTTTGAGTACTTGAAATACAGAAATACTAAATGGAGTTTCATTGCTAGTTTCGTTCTACTTGCGGTGTTTTGTTTCTTGTTCAGGGTTGATAAGAATGTCAATGACTTAGGTTTACCAAATGGACTCGTCTGGTTGTTTGGATTATATGTCATTAGTTTTGGTGCAGAGACACTTATAGAAAATATTACGAACACATCAGGTCTCAGTCTCAGAGGACCAGTTCTATACAGACTCAGGAACGCTCACTCTCTTATTTTTAAAGCTTTGGAATACTACATCATCTATCATTATAGTATGAACAAGAAATCATTTGGAAGAGTCCCATTATCATCATTCCCGGCTCTATGGATATTCTGTGCAATTTTCATTATTTCATTTCTCTATAAACCATTAGGGTGGCTTCTGTTTGGGATGCATATGGTAGGTAATCTAGACACCACGTACCCTGATGCATGGATATTTATGATACTGCTTGGTTATTTCAGAAACATATACAAGGAGTTACCAAAGGGGCAATTTGAAAGAAAATTGCGCTTTACTGGATTTATGATTGGACTTGTGAGATGGTCGCTTCTTTTTATTGGTCATATCAATGTTGTGATCGTTTTTTGTTGGAGATACTGGACAATGTCACTCCATGAAGGAGCTGGATTTTCTGAAAAGATGGATGCTATTTTTGAGGATGCAACCACCAAGTTAGGATTCGTTTCATTTTTGTTATTTAATTCTGACGCTTTTGCGAAACCTGTTCTTATGGGAATATTGACTTGGGTTTGGAGACCACTTGCTGATATTGATGAAGAGCGTGTCTATGACAAACTGAATTTAGAAGAATTAGACGATACGAAGCTGTTTAACTCCAGATATATTGACATGGGAATTTGTACGTGAATCTCATATAGCCATATATTTTTATTCGATACATATCCCACTAAACCAGTAATAGTTTCTAGATGCTTTCGATGATCTGCAAGGTCAAGCTTGTCACAAAACCAAAATGATCTCATCGGGTTCTTTTAGCTTTACTTATAATAATTATATGATTATAATCATTCTGATTCTTTATAAAATGGATAATCAGTATAACCCTTAGCAGAACCATTCAGGTAGAAAGTCGATCTATCGTATTTATTCAATCTCCAACCATTCCTCAATCTTTCTACTAAATCAGGATTAGCAATATAGTTTCTGCCAATAGTAATCAAAGTTCTTTCATCTTTAATCTCATCAAGAATCAAAGATTGATCATTACCATAATTACCATTTTTGATCAGTTTACCCTTCCAGATGGTTTCCACAAACTCATTAGAACCTTGAATTTTGGATAAACTTAAAGCATCACCATCGGTAGACCCTGCTTTATATCTTGGTTGAATCACTTCAACAAACTGTAATTCTTTTCCTTTCAGGCGTTTCAACTCCAATTCGCCAACCAAGTGTGCGTACTGAGCCAACAATAAAGGATCACCACCAGCGCCCTTCAAACCACCATAGACGCCAAATGGGGAGATTCTAACAGAGACTTTGTCCAGGCCTCCAAATTCCTCATCTAATCGGTCAATGATTTCTAAGATTATTCTGGATCTGTTTTCAATAGATCCACCATATTTGTCTGTCCTCTGGTTAGCAATTGGATCAATGAATTGATTCAACAAATATCCATTCGCAACATGGACTTGGACACCATCAGCACCGGCCTTGATTGAATTCTTAGCAGCAGTGACAAAATTTTCAATGATTGATTTGGTTTCATTGAGGCTCAGTTCTCTCAATGCATTCTTTGCATCAATAGCATCTTGCTCATTTGGTGTTTCTGGGTTTTCGGTGATGTAAATTGGTGATGGTGCAACATATGGCAATCCTAACTCTTTCAAAGCACCAGGTAAGGCCTGTCTTCCTAAATAAAACAACTGGACAACAACAAACGACTTATTTGAATGAATGACATTAAAGACCTCTTTCCATTTCTGAGTTTGTTCTTCGTTCCAGATCCCTGGTAAACCAGGATGGAAACCAACACCAGAGAGTTCGGTAACGACACCTTCTGTGATTAGCAGTGAGCCTGGAGTCTTGGAACGCTGGTCGTAGTATTCCTTGGAGAGGTCAGTAGGCGCAAAAGTATCAGTATTGTTTCTGAGTCTGGTTAATGGAGACAAGACAACTCTTTGTGATAAGTTGATACTACCAAGTTTGATCGGCTTGAATAACTGTGTGTCTTTGAAGACTATTGGTGTAGATTGGGTCATTGTGATGATATGGAGTTCCGTGTTATTGACGTGAAAAGGGTCAAGACTCAACCATATCCGTACTTCATCTTCTTATATATGCCATGTTTATAAGGATTACTAAACAACAACTGATTAAATGGCGTTGGAATTATGTCAGATTTGTCATGAAGCGGACTTCCACAATAGAAATGCAAGGAACCCCAGACGGAATTCCGTGAAAAAACCCCTTTGGTCTGAAGGAACTCCTTCTAAGATTAGGGAGAGATCGAGTCTAATTTAAGTAATTTTACAGCCTCCTTCATTATAAATTATACTTGTATTTCATAAGGTATAGTCATCACTTTACAGTTTCGAATCCTTCTTCTTCTTATTTTGCCATCCGAAACCAACTTTCTTCTTCAGCCCAGGTGAGATTATCACATTGAGTAAACTACTCTTTCCTTGATCAGCACCTTCAAATGCCTTCTTTAATGCATTTTGCAATTCAGGGACATCTCTCACTATGTATCCATCACCGCCTAATGCTTCTGCTAATGTTTCATATTTTGTATCCTTACTCAATGCAGTGGATGGTAGCACTCCCTTAGCACGAACTTTCTCATCAACGCCATGATAAACACCACTATTATTCATAACGATCACAATAATTGGCAAGTTTGATCTAATTGCAGTCTCCAATTCTAATCCAGAAAATCCAAACGCAGAATCACCTTCAATGGCAACAACATACTTCTCAGGATGTGCTGCTTTGGAAGCAATAGCATACCCTAGACCAATACCCATTGTGGCATTCGTACCTGCATCTAGCCTTTGTTTAGGTGTTGATTGTGGGAAGGAAATACGGGCAATATCCATTGTGTTGGCACCTTCTGTCACAAGAACGATTTTGTCGTTGATTGGTTGGATGAAATCTCGGATTTGTTTGTATGTTAGATTGTAGTTTAGTTGAGGTTGTGGAGTTGTTTCTTTGACTGTTAATGAATGGTTGTTCTGTTCGATTTTGGAAATGATCGATTGTGAGATTGATGGTGCTATGTAATTTCCTAACGAAATGTCTAATTCTTTAGCAACGATAGAAATATCTCCAACTAAACCATATTCCATACCCTGTTGATTATTGAAGCCAATTTCTTCAGGATGATTATCAACTTGAATGAATTTAACATCTTCTTTGAATTTTGGAGATTCACCAAAATGTAGAATCCAGTTCAATCTTGATCCAAATAACAAAATGACATCAGATTCAGCAAGAACTTTGGATCTTGCTGATGAAACATTTAGTTCGTTATCATCTGGAACGACACCCTTTCCCATTGGTGTTGGCAAAAATGGTAAGTTATGATCATTGACTAAGGAACGTAATTCATTTGATGCATTGGCGTAAGCAGCACCTTTACCAATGATAACCAATGGTGATTTGGCTAGCTTGATAATTGATGTGACTTTTTGAATTTGTGATTCCGTAGGTCTATATTTCAGTAAAAGTTCTGGTCCGATTGGTGACACTCCTGAAAGAAGATTCCCTTCTCTAGCATCATCTAATTCACCTTCAACAATATTACCAGGTAAATCAACATAACTAACACCAGGTTTCCCAAACAAACTAGTTTTGTAACCCTTGTACAGGAAATCCACAATCTGGTCGAAATCCAATGGTTTCAATGCCAATTTAGTATTAGGAGTCATAAAACTAACTTGATCCAACTCCTGAAATGCACCTTTTGAAACCTCGTCTAATGGAGAAGAACCAGCAAGGACCAACAAAGGCCATCGATTTGTCGTGGAATTGAAAACACCAGCCAATGCATGAATCAAACCAGGTCCCCCAACAATCAACAATACACCTGGTTTACCTGTCAAATAACCATAAACTGAAGCAGCATAAGAAGCAGCTTGTTCGTTTCTGAAAGTTATGAATTTGATGCCTTGTTCAATCAATGCATCACCGACTTCGACGATTGGGATACCGACAATTCCAAAGACTGTGGTGACACCTAATTTTTTGAGTGTCTTAGCAATGAGTTTAGCACCTGTTGATGGCATTTCGATAGTAATTAAGTTGTTGTTTGGAAAACAAGAAACAAAGGAGAAACGAATTGTTTGAGATTTTTATTTTGTGGAGTCAATTAGATCCTCGGAACGAAATGCGGACCGGATAAATGCAAAATACCGAGGTACTATTCATGAAGATCATCACTCTTTATTAGCTTTGAACGCTTTATCCTATATACAGTAATAAATACACTGTCAATCTGTCTATATACACCACTCATAATATCTAAGCAACACACTCACTTCTTGCTCTTGGGAACGGAACAACATCACGAACGTTCTCAATACCAGTCAAATAACTAACCAATCTCTCAACACCTAAACCAAACCCACCATGAGGAACAGTACCATTTTCTCTTGTTGATAAGTACCAGTCCATATCTTCTGGTTTCATTCCACGTGAGATCATTTCTTGTTTAAGGATGTCTAGATTATGTTCTCTTAATGAGCCACCTATAATCTCACCGATTTTCGGGAATATCAGGTCAAAACAAGCAACCGTATCTTCTTTTGATCCATCAGTGGATTTATTTTGTAACATGTAGAATGGTTTAATAGATCTTGGATAATCTGTAATAAAAACTGGTGTATTATTGAAATGTTCACCAGCCAGGTATTTCTCATGTTCAGTAGCTAATCCATCATTATAATCAACTGGGATTTTGAATTCTTGATTTGATGACTCAAGAATATCGATGGCTTCTTTATACGTGATCTTTTTCCATTCTTGATAATATAATGAGTCCCATTGAGCACGAAGTTGCTCTTCTGTTGTTGTGTGTTCTGATGGTAATGACTTCAATAAATCATTGGCCATTCTTTGATCATTGATCAATGGTTCCAAGGTATGTTTAATCATACGTTCAGTGAATTGAGTCAATTGATCCAAAGACTCAATGTACGAGACTTCTGCTTCAAGCATCCAGAATTCAGCTAAATGACGATTGGTATCACTTACTTCCGCTCTAAATGTTGGTGAAAGTGACCAGACTTTACCTAATGATGCACTAAGGACTTCTAAATGTAGTTGTGTAGACACTGTCAAGTATGCTTCCTTGTCGAAGAATTTCTCGTCTCCTGATAGTAACGACTTAGATTCTAATTGGAATAATTCACCTGCACCTTCACAATCAGAACTTGTAACAATTGGAGGATTAACCTTAAAGAAACCTTCATTATAGAAAAATTCATTCAATTTGAAATCCATTAGTGATCTGAATCTTAGAATGGATGAAAGGTATGATGCCTTCCAACGCAATGAAGGTAATGATCTCAAAAATTGTAATGAATGGAACTTCTTCTGTAACGGGTATGATGCAGGCACTGTACCCAAGACCTTCACACTTCCATTAACTAAGTTCAACTCGTATGGTTGTTCTTTACCCTTTGATTGTTTCCATTCACCAGTCAATGAAACCGATTGGCCAGTCGTTAGAGACTCGGCCTGAGATGGAGACATGACACACATAAGCTGTTCATTGGTGGAATTATCAGAAAGATCAATGAATGCGATCTTCTTTAAGGAACGAACTGATTTGATATGACCATTAATAGTGAGATTTGTGGATGGTGTTGGCGGGTTCGCGAGGAGTTGTTTGATGTTTGGTGGGATTGAGGAGTTCCATCTTTTAGATTGTTCTATGAGACGTGTGGTTGTCCTTCTGAAAGCAGTGACCGACAGCATTTCTGGTGCTTGATTAGTGGAATATTGGACCTTTTGATTAGAAAATTATCATAAGATTGAAAAAATCGACTGGTATTACATAATTAATATTTTGGGTCTGCGGAGTCATTTTGAACCAACTTGTGCATTCCTGATTCATTTGTCGGTCATTTGGTATGGCCAGTTATGACTCGTCACTCAACTGTACCAGTGTGCTAACCATTGTACCGATCATGAATAATGATTCATGAACGATGGAATCATCTAGAACCTCAAACAGATTTATACTTGAAACATCCCGATGTTCGATTGTTTATCCAACACAGAAGGACCCCTGAATTCACACTAGGTGGGTATATTGGTATATAAGGGGGAACCATCTCCAGGTTTTCTGGTTGCAAAATAATCACTATCAATCATCATGTGAAAGAAAATGAGGTTGTTGAAGATATCATCACTGTATATACTGAGAACGAGTGTGGAGTCTTCCGTTATTCAACAACAATTAAATATCACTCGAACAACTTCAAATATCAAGGATGGTACTATTTCAGGCATTCAAAACAATGAATTAAATCAAGATATACATATATACACCTTGGTGTCAAGTTTTTTCAACCACCTATTGGATCATTAATATTCGCACCACATGTGCCATTGAATGAATCATATGTAGATGTTAAGAGAAGACAGTGCCTAATCGTTATGACGCATGGAATGGTATTTTTTCAAAATGCTGTTGAGATGGATAAACCTTTTATTTTCATCTCTATTAATTAAACATTATGACCATATGGATTTTTGAATTCCACACAGACTGATATTGGTGACGGTTAAGAGATCAGTTATTAGTATTGGATTGGATTCTTGAAAATACAGAAGTATTTATTATTGTTATTGATGATCAATCTGCTACTTTGTTAACAGATCTGTTCTTTGTTGCAGTTCCGGAATTGCTACGGTGGTAATTGGGCATCATATGGGAATGGCAAAGAGGCTTTGGTGTTTGATCTGAATGGGTTTTACGTGGAGAAAGATGATTGGAAATCTGAGAAATTGAGAAAGTTTGGTCCCAATTGGCTTATTAGGCCGTGTTTAGGGTGTTTTCTATTTCGTTTGAATGGTCAGTATCATGCTGAGTTCGACTGGTTATCTGTATAGCAGAAGAGTGTTTGACATGGTACTAGTTGTAGATAACAAGTGTTGTGTGTAATCACCAGTTCGATGAATGACAGGCTAATGACAGGCCAAGAACAGAGAAACCGTTCTTATCTCCACAAGAATTCACCTGACTGGGAGACTCGCATGTCAGAGCCAAGTGACTCGCGAGTATGGCTTCATGATTAAAGGGTTTATTATCGGAGAGCGATGGAAGACAGTTACAATTTAATGATTCTCGAACTAAAGTGCTAAGATATCGCCTACAGTTGGGTAGCATTGGAAGGCAACCCTTGAAGACATGCATTGTCCAATATCATTGCGCAGACATCCATGCTATAGTAATAGACTGCCTACAGGTGCAAGTTCCCTTACTCTGACTCCTCCGTGACTCTGTTCGGACTGCTTACCACATTCAGCCAAACGATGCGCTGATACTTCGCCAGAAGATAGAATCGCCACAATGGCACACGCTTCCCATTGATTCGTGCCAATTCCAGTAGTCCACATTGTGTCAAAAAGCACCAGCCAATCGGAAGCAGTGATAAGAGACCCCAGATTTGACAGCACAGTTGCTGATTAGCACTGACACATTCATCAAGAGAAGGCCGAATCTGCTGATGAAAAGAAAGCAGTGCGAACACGGTCCAGACTCCACAGGACAGTGGCAGAATAGCAGATGGCACAAAGGGATCCATGCTAAACATTGTAGTGTATGCATAGTCTCTCAGTAGACTTTTGAGTCTTCAGCGTCTTCGTCATTGGCAGCGATGACATAATCCACCCTGATAAGGTCCCCCTTACGATAAGATGCCAAGACTCATAACCCAAACCTTACTTCTGCCCATAAAATGCCCGATCTGGTGATTTTATGCAGGATCATCGTGTCTGATTTTGTACTCAGTTGTGATTAGGAACTCATGATTACGTCGTTTAGTCGACAACGTACATAAAACTTGGGTTACTGTCTGCTAGTTTTCTTTATCATACACATGGCATCGGTGATCGATAGCTTGATTTGTCGACAGATATTTTGTGCTGTCGTTGATCATAAACTCATCTGCTGGTGGAGATCATGGAGATTAGATTAACCTTTGGGAGTATTTAAACTGGCCCTGATCCTGCCCCGTGAATCACAACACCACTGCTAGTCACACCACATCACACACAATCCCACATCATGACAGAATCCAGTGAGAAGCAGGATATCAACAGCTTCCAAGAAAAAGACGTCGCAAGAGGTCAAGTCTCTATTGTCCAAATCACAGACGATGGTACAGATTATGAATCAACTTCAGAGAAACCTCAATACACCGTCAAACGTACCCTTAAATCAAGAAATCTACAATTGATTGCCATTGGTGGATCCATCGGTACTGCTATCTTCATCACAATTGCTGTCCCATTATACCAAGGTGGTCCATTATCCCTATTTCTTGCG
Source organism: Komagataea pratensis (assembly GCA_003707865.2). NCBI lineage: Eukaryota > Fungi > Ascomycota > Saccharomycetes > Phaffomycetales > Wickerhamomycetaceae > Komagataea > Komagataea pratensis. The sequence continues at coordinate 83,739 of PPMA02000043.1, forward strand.
TTCTTCCTTTGGTCATTCGTTGTTTTGTTCGTCACAGTCGCTATGGGTGAGATGGTTACTTATTTACCAATAGAGGCACCATTTATTCAAATGGCTGGTCGTTGTGTTGATAGTTCCTATGAATTTGCAGTTGGGCTGAATTATTATTTCATGACGAGTATTTATATTCCTTTTGAAATCACAGCTGTTAATTCAATGATTCACTATTGGACTGATGATTATTCACCAGCAATTACATTTGTGGTTCAGATCGTTATTTATACTTCATTGAATTTACTGGCTGTTAGATTCTTTGGTGAATCTGAGTTTATCTTGAGTATTGGTAAATTGTTATTGATGGTTGCTTTGTTGTTCTTTACTTTCATTACTATGGTCGGTGGTAATCCAGAGCGTGATGCTTTTGGTTTCAGATACTGGACTTCTCCACACCCTGTCATGGTTGCCTTTTATGCCACTGGTAGCTTAGGTAGATTCCAAGGTTTCTTAGCATGTTTGAACAAAGCTTGTTTGACTATTGTTGGTCCAGAATACTTGTGTATGATTGCAGGTGAAGCTGGTCAAGAAACAAGAAAAGTATTGGCCAAGACTTTCAAGACTGTTTTCTACAGATTGTTATTCTTCTACGTATTAGGTGCCTTATCAGTTGGTATCTTACTACCAGCAAACGATCCAACTTTAGTCAGATTAGTCTCTGCTGGTTCAACATCAGATGCTGCTTTCTCACCATACGTTATTGCAATGAACAACTTAAAAATTAAAGTGTTCCCAGACATTGTCAATGCATTATGTGTCACATCTGCCTTCTCAGCAGGTAACTCATATGTCTATTGTTCTTCAAGAGCCTTATTAGGTATGGCAGAAAGGGGTCTTGTTCCAAAAATCTTCAAGAAATGTACCAAGAATGGTGTTCCTATTTATGCTGTTGCATCCACTTTTTGTTTCTCTTTATTATCATTGTTACAATTAGGTGCTAATAGTTCAAAGGTTCTTGGATGGATCATCAATATTGCAACAGGTTGTCAATTGTTGAATTATTTCTATATGTGTATCACTTATTTACACTTCTTCAGAGCTTTGAAAGTTCAAGGTATTGATAGAAGATCATTCATTTTCAGGGCTTGGTATCAGCCATATTTGACCATCATTGCTGCTTGTTTCTTATTTGCAATGGTTTTCATCTTGGGCTATACCGTGTTCTTACCAGGTAATTGGTCAATTGATTCATTCTTGACTTATTATATCATGATTTTTATCCAAATTGTATTATTTTGTGGTCATAAATTGATCTTTAAAACTAAACCTGTGAAACCTGAGGATGTTGATTTGGTGACTGGTCTTGTTGAGGTTGAAGAACATGAAAGAAATTATTTGGAATCATTACCAAGAAATGCTGATGGTTCTGTCAAGAAGAATACGTTACAGAAGATCAGCGATTTTATCTTCTGATTGTGATTCGTCTTTTTAATTCATCCGCTTGGGATTATCTTGATACAGTTGGCTGTGTTGTGAAATATCCTTCTTTTTAGTCTTATTTAGATGTCGTTTCCAGTTTTCTACACAACCATGTAGGTAATCGCCTTATTAGTAAACCTACCCTAGTAGCACCTTTAAACTTTGGGAGTCCTACGGTCCTGATCCTAACCAACATGCAGTTACCAGTACAATAATCGTTGACGTGTCACAGCGGCATTTCGATGACAGCTATCGGACTTCAACTCCCATTGTCTTTCGCTTACATGCTGAAGACGGCCTAAATTCTATTTTTACAGTTCATTGTGTTATCGAAACCATCTTTCTGATGTTGAGTCAATGAGTGTCAGCATGAACATTGAGGACGGTATCGTTACAATTTGCTAATTTATTTTGAGAACATTGGAATCTTGCCCAACAGCGCTCAACAGTCTTAGTTTCTCTATGGCCGCTATCTTTCGTGGGTATTGGTAATGGAAGTGGTATTCCTTTCTAAAAGCTACGCTTGCAATTAGAATTTGGGGCTTCATGCATTATAATCTAAAGGCTAGTTTATTTACTGGCATTTTAGGTAAGCTAGAAGCTTTTTGAGTTGTGCAATGGAGTATCATGGTGACAACCAGTTCAAATCAATGCCCTGATATGTAACCCACGAATCCATGGGCTTTCTATTTCCCAACTTCCCCTATCTTATCAGTGTAGAAGGTTACTGTAGCTCATATATCTTCTGTTCCTCAAGAGCACCAACTGGTACTCCTATAACCAGTCTAGTGCAATGGTACGGAAGTGTTCCTAATCTTTCCTGGTTACGAAACCGACATCAACAGGTCGTGAAAACAACAGGAATTTCGACTCTTCAAATACTAGATTCGAATGTTACAACTTACGAACGTGGTAGTATAGATTAGTAATTGCAACTTAAACACTTGGAACTCGACTTGCGCACCCGGCCTGATCTCTTACCGTTTTCATAATATAACCATGAATCTTTACTTAAAGTGGTAATCCTGAATATAACCATTGCGTCAAGGGGAAAACAAACAGGATTCAATTAGTAATGCAAAATAGCCAAGGGAAATGACTTCTTCAATCAGTCTTCAGACATGCGATTTCAACCATACTGGGAAACTGATGTTAAAATGCATGCTGGTGCGGTTATGAGTTTTCCGGTAAGAACACACTCTGGTGAGCAATTTTCCCTTAATTGTTTTTATTAAACGTCTTAAGCTTCCAATTTTATGTAACTTTTCAATAACAACTTTGTTAAAAATTAACGATGAGGCTTGTCTTTTGATAATTGTGACTTGTCAATTCATTATTCAAATTGAACCTTGATTGAGTTCATGTCAATGATTGGACAAGGTATTACAAATTACTATATTCCAATATCCTCGTATTTTACTTTATATCTTCTATTTAATGTTGTTAGTTTAGTGTGTCAATTTTTTAGGCTTCACTTTGTCATATTCATTTTTGAAATGCTCTTCTTGAAGCTGGTTTCGATTTCCATAATGGACTCAGTTCCTTCATGTGAGTCGGCGTACCCAATGAGATGTGATTCTAGTGACTGAGGGTTCTGAGAACATATGAATCCCGTTACTACTTTCAATAATAAACAGACATTCATATCTAGCTATTCTGTATTACACAAACGCTACTTACCCTTGGAATAAGTCTCTGGAGGCCCTAATAACGAATCAACAACTCCACCAAAATCAATCACAGTCTTCTGAAACACAACATTTGCATCCAATGCCCATACCTTCAACACATGTTTGCCTGAGTTGATATCATGAGTAGTTGTTTTCCTCCATGCACCTAATTCAAGAGCAGTTTCCCAACCATCAGGATATGCAGTTGGATCTTCTGCATCTTTATAAATTTGAATCACTTTTGGCTCTTTATCGTCAATGGCAATGGCATATTTCAATGGGGCATGTGGATTGATGTTCAATGAAGGACTTAATGTTAATGTGATATTGGCGATATTTGAACTTGTGAATGAATAGAAATTGTATTCCAGATGTGATGATGAATTAACTGCTGTTTGATTCTCTGTTGTGGCTGGGAATAAAGTGGCCCCTGATTTAGTCAACCCATAATTCTTAATAACCTCATAATACGTCTCATTACTGGAGCTATTCTTGGAGAAGTGTTCAGCTTCAATAGAGATCAATTTCCCTGACTCAACAAATCCAACAAAATCATCTTCGATAGATTGAGGCAACTTGGTGTTGTTAGTGGGTAAGAACAAAACCATAGGAGCAGCGGCAGCGCTCCACCCACTGGAAGTATTAGTAGTAACATTAATATATTCCAAAGAATAACCATCTGGTGCATTATCCCAATCAACATCAACTTTTACCCAAATAGAATTCCATGCCGATGAATTACTAGCATTGATTCTTCCAGTACTTGGTTCAATGGTAACATAATGATTCCAAGGAATCAACTCAAATTCAAAATCTTCAATACCTCTACTGAAAACCTCAATAGAACCACTCTCATTCCCACCATATCCATTGCTATATGGATCCAATTGTGGCATGATCAAAGTATTATTGCTAAAAGTAGCTGCATTATATTGAGAATCGCCAGGAATCACACCCAAAGAACCATCGATGGCAACAGAACCTGAACCAGTGGTTGCCTGTCTATCCAGGATCAATTCACCAACAAGTGGCATCTTGTCTCTCATTGGTTATTGCCAATATGAATAAGATAAATGGGTTTGATCCATCAGATGTTTCCATTTCCCATCAAGTAAATCATCCCATGATTGTCTTAATTTATTATCATCGTAGAACCTTTCACGGACATATGATCCCATATCATTGACTTGGTTCCGTGCTTGTAATGCATACAATTGGTTCTTAGCAGCTGAGATATGGATGTCATACACGATGTAAGCTGCTTTTGCTGGATGAAAGACAAGTTCAAAAAATCATGGTTTGTAATCTTGGGGCAATGAATCATAGATGATTTGAGCTCTTGTTGTTAAATTTGACCATTGTTGTAACACTTTGTCTGCTTCTTTGTAGTTTATCAATGAATAAGATGTTGAGTTAACAAACTCAAACTTCCGTCTTGATGCTAAGAATCCATAATGCTCAATAATATCAGTGATTTCGTCAATCACAGTATCATTATAATCAACACCATAACCAAAATTCTTCTGCACGAATTCTCTTGTCCAGCCATAGACTTGATTAACACCACCCCATTTATTGAAATCATAACCCAAATCAATGAACTAAGAAATTGGCAACTCTAATGGTTTGATATCACCAACATTAACAATCCAAAACTCTCTAGCATGGCGTTCATAAGCTAAATACATCTGATGCCATGTCTTCTCTAATGAATTAGTATTGATCCATTTATAACTTCTTGGATCACCAACATAATCAAAATGATAATAGACACCAGCACCTCCTGATCTCTTAACTTCATCGCCTTGTGGTAACCTTCTAATATTACCCCAATTATCATCAACCCATAACAAAATAATGTCATCAGGAACTTCCATACCTTTTTCATAATAGCTTTGGACTTCCTTATAAAGACACCATAATTGTGGAATATCAGTGATATTTGTATCATCGCCAAACTCATCAATCAATAATTTACTTTGAATATCAATGATCTCTTCTAATAATCCAGACTCGGCATCATCGGAAAGTGGAGCATCTCCAAAGCCTCTCATACCTTCAACCCAAACACTTTCATATGGTTTAGAACGTTTGATGCCTTCTTTCCAATATTCAATAATACTTTCATTATTTGTAGTATAATCCCAGGCACCTTCCCCATAATATAACCATTCATTACTCGCACGCTGTAATGGTTCAGTATGACTAGTTGAGACAATGACGCCATAATAATCAGCCCAGAATTGTTGATTTGCTAAGATTTCTTTCTTTGTGGAGTTCAATTGACAAAGATCACAATCATCGATAGAGAAAGTCTGATTGAAGTCTGAAGTTTCTGGGAAATAACAAGATTTCCACATTGCTGGCCAAAAGATATTTGCTTTCATACTTAATAACATTTCATAAAGCTTGACATAAAATTCAGGAGCGTAAGACGAAAATTTTCCCTTGGGGAAACCTTGTGCATTGACCCATCCAGACAATGAAGGTTCTTCATCATTAATGAAAATACCACGATATTTAACACTTGGTTCACCTTGATAAACTTCAACTGATGAATTGAAATAGAGTTCATCATGCGGGATGATTGGGATGTCTCACTACCAGTATAATGGACTAACACCAATTCGTTCAGAGATGGCATAAGTACCAAAGATGGAACCTCTTTTATCACTACCTGCAACAACAACAACATTCTTAACACAATCATATGGAGAGTCAATTGAACCAACGTAATAAGATTCCGATTTATCTTGAATCTTTTCAATTTCAATAATATTATCATCAGCTAATTCATCAATGAAAGAAGATTTCCCGATGGTGCCAATCAAAACGACCGTATCAATCTCATCATCAACCGAAGAACAAACAGAATCATTCCCAGTAACATTCATCAAACTCAACGAGTCACTATTATTAGTTACCTTCCCGAAATCAAGAACTAAATCATTACCAGCACGTATAACACCAGGCCAATCATCTGAATCGACCAAAACAAGAGCCTTTTGACCATCTGAAGTGTATAATGGAATCGAATCATTACCAGATTCCTCAAAATGGATAAAACTACCTGCAGATTGGACAATAGAGACTATAGAAAGTCCCCATACTAATGACTTTACCAGCATCTTTACTTGGTACTATTGTTACTCAATCACTCATACACCATGGCCATTACCCCAGATTTATTAACAATCACATTGAACCCCTGAACCGACTCATTCGCTACCATTATCGGCTCAACAACAGTCCTTTGTAAGGCACTGCACATCCAATGAAGTATACAGTCTCAAGCGAGCATCATAACGGTTGAAGTCCACCAATGATAGAAGAATAATAATGTACTTTATTGTAGATCATACCCCATATTTCTGGAATTCGGTCAAACCGGTGGGTGTCTGTCACTCTGTGACCAGGGCGGCAAGTCATAACTCGTTATAATTGTCGCTGTGTGTTGCGTTCGTGCCTGGTGGTGATACTGATGGTCTTTTCTGAAAAAATGAAGAGAACACAGTCAATATTGGGCCTAAGATATGAAGGCTAGGTATTGGACATGTTCGTTCAAACTTCCCAGCGTGTGGTGAACTTGTTACGTCGAAGAATTGAAGTTAGACGTCGTCAACTCTGAACTGATTAGTTGCTCAGGTTCCAATTTGTTGAGCCACGGTTAATTGACTGTGTGTATCATTCATTTGAGTTGCAATAATCATCTGAATGCGAATTAAGAAGCCAAAATTGAAGATAAATGGTCTAGAAGCAGTATTCGAGACCTTTACTTTGATAAATGTTTTGATTTCACTTTTTCTGGTGCAATTGTTTGGGGCCGCCTATGCGCAGGAAGAAGGACATGCTGTGCCCGAACCGATACTAAGAAGCATACAAAAATTCTTTCATCAATAGATCTTTGTCCTTCCGTCTGGTATATGCAAAAAACCCTGTTTTCATGTTTTCATGATATGCTGCCGGCTTAAGCAGGTATCAATATTCCGTTCTTTTCAAGCGCAAACCATGAACTAGATTCGAGCCTTGGCTTAGTTTAAGCAATTCAGTTTTTGAATCTGTCCAGTCTGTGTATGAGTCTGTAGACTCTGTTGGACTCTTCAAAGATGGCGCTGTTGATGGCTGAAGGCAGCGAAGTGAAGTGACAATAAGCATGGTGGTTGTTATAACAACACCGACAGCTGCGCCCTATGCAATCCATATCCATTCTTACATATTGGTCTATCATAAATAGATCTTTAAGTCGGACCTTGATAATATAGGATTCATTATTTTAATCACTGTTAGACTATGTAGTAAATAACAATGTGGCATGATCCATAACACTACAACCAATATAAAATCTCGTAAATCCATTTCAATACTATACATCACAATCACAATCACAATCACAATCTGGTATAATTCTCTCTATCTTTCTTATTTCTCTCCATTTCCATCTTCTCCCAAATTTTCACCCTTAATAACATAACATTATCCTTTTCGAAATCATTAACCCTCAAAGTATGAGGGCAACCAGGTATTGGACAGTCAGAACCATTTCTGAAAGTGGTCTCAATAGCAGCATTATCAAAAACATGACCACATTTCTTAGAAATATAAGGATCTTGATAATATTGTAAAGTGACAGGACACTTCAAATCCACGGTACCACCTTCAACTGCCAAATCATCATCTTCTTCGTTATCGTCTGGGATAGGAGCAGTTGGATTCTTTAGAATAAAAGCAGCATTTCTTAAAAATGAGACAACAGATCCAGACGACGCGTTTTTCGTAATTATATTAATAGTGGCTTCATCGATTGGTTTCTCAATCATATCGCTAAATTGAGAAACTTCATTATTTTCAGATCTTGCTTGGAAATCATCCATATTAGCAATGGTCAATTCTTGTTCTCTTCTTGTTAATTCACGAATTGCTTGTCTGGATTCATTGAATTGTTTGGTGAATAACGCAGATTGTGTTTCTGATTTAATAAGGGCTTCATATGATTCCAATAATTTGGTGATTTGCTCGATTGAGTAAGTATCCGCGTCATCTTCTGATGATGAGCTTATTATTAGTTGTTCAATATATTCTTGAGCAGTTGCAATAATGGTGGAAGATAGTGAACTTTGCAAAGTTTGAGCTGTTGGAGGGCGAAGGTTTTCCAACTTTTGCACAGACTCATAAGCAAGTGGAATTCTGTTGGGCAGGAGCATATCTAAGTGATTTAAACTATCGAACTTATTATCAAAAGATAAATCAAACATCGTGTTTTTTCAAAACAAATAAAAAGTTCTTTGAAATTTTCTTAACTATGGAGAAGTACTAATCAACAACCAAAGCCACACCCATCCAATGACAGAAGTCACTGAGTTGACCTCCTTCAAGCTGATAGTTCTCAAGGTGATCGCCAACTTTGTCCGTGACTCCCTGGACGAGACAATCTCACTGACTGAAATGACCTCACTGATAAATAAAAACCCGTTGATATCACTGGCTAGAAAATACATCCAATTGAACAATCCAACAAAGACAATGAACAGCATAAGTGGTGCAAGAATAGGATCAGCCAACGGCTCAGTGTTGTCGGTGTCGATAAGGGATGTCATCATTGCTCTGATGTCGATGTTTCAGGGGACAGAGATCAAGATACTGGAGAACAAGGACAAGTTTAAGTTGAGGTTGAGTAGGGAAGCCTTCGACTCAATGGTGAGGAAGTTTGAGAAGGAGTATGATGACAAAATGGAGTCTGAAATCAAGCAGGATGAAGGGGAGTATCAGAGACTGAAGATGGAGGAGGAAGAGCAACAGAAGAGGAAGGCTGCTGAGGCAGTAGAAGTCAAGAAGGAAGAAGTGGTTGATGTCATAGAAGTCGATGATGAGAAGGAAGAAGTCAAAGTCAATAAGAAACTGGTGGTGATAGCCAACCAACTGATTGACTCCATCACATCTCTCAAATACTCATCCACATTCGTCAAACCAGTGGACGATTCAGTGGCACCAAACTATCACAAACTCATCAAGCATCCAACCAATTTGAAACTCATCCGTGCCAAAGTGAAGGACGGTTCCGTCCAAACCAAAGTCGAACTACAGAGAGAGATCATGCACATGTATGCCAACGCCATCATGTACAACAAGTCCAACACAGACGTCTTCGAATGGAGTCTCGAGATGATGGAAGAGACTGATGAACTGTGGAAATTACTAGAGGATAGTTGAGTACTGTTAATATATACCTGTATTCATAACTTTATGTACAAACTCATTTCCGAAATCATCACTCTAACGTTTCATGTTGTTGGTCAACATGGCGTTTTGTTCCTGGAATCTTTGACCGACACGCTCACTGTGCTTCAAGAACTTTTCTGAACATTTCAAGACACAAGTTTCTTCCTTTGATGTTAATTTTGATGATGTGAAGTCATTGACACAGTCGGAGAAACAACGTTCGACTAAATTGGAGTACAAACGCATGAAATCCTTCATTTGTTTTTGTTCAACGAGCTTTTGGAACTCTTGTTGTTCTCTTTGGTTAAGTTGATCCATTATGCCTGAGTTTTGGAAGTGCTTTGGTGATGGTTTTAATGGGTTTGTATAGTGTCAAGTTCGTCGATTGCTTAAAATTTTTTATTTTTCAATCGGGAAAATCCATAAAAATGAAAAAAAAAATTGAGAAATCGATCTCTTTTTAATAATTTGTGAAGTCTCTGGTTCTTCACCAAACTCAGCATCCTTAATACCCCTCATCATGAGCAAGACATACACTGAAAGAGCACAGACGCATGCATCTCCATTGGCATCCCGTTTATTCCAGCTGATGGACTCCAAAAAGACCAATTTATGTGCCTCTGTTGATGTTGAAACCACTGAAGAGTTATTGAAATTGATAGATACTTTAGGTCCATTCATCTGTCTAGTGAAAACTCACATTGATATTGTCACTGATTTCTCGTATGAACACACTATTGTTCCATTATTAGAATTGCAAAAGAAACACAACTTCTTGATCTTTGAAGATAGAAAATTCGCAGATATTGGAAACACTGTCAAACATCAATATGAAAGTGGTATCTACAAAATCGCCCAATGGAGTGACATCACTAATGCTCATGGTGTCACTGGTGCCGGTATTGTCCAAGGTTTGAAGCAAGCAGCCCAAGAAACAACTTCTGAACCAAGAGGTTTATTAATGTTGGCTGAGTTATCATCAAAAGGAAGTATTGCTCATGGTACTTATACCAAAGAAACCATTGATATTGCTAAGACTGATAAGGAATTCGTTATTGGGTTCATTGCTCAGAATGATATGGGTGGTCGTGACGAAGGTTTTGATTGGATTATTATGACTCCTGGTATTGGTTTGGATGATAAAGGAGATGCATTAGGTCAACAATATAGATCAGTTAATGAAGTCATTGAAAATGGTACTGATGTGATTATTGTTGGTAGAGGCTTGTTTGGTAAGGGTAGAGATCCGACAGTTGAAGGTGAAAGATATAGAAAAGCAGGATGGGATGCTTATTTGAAGAAAACTGGTCAATTGTGAGTTTAACTGGATACTTTGATTGTTCGATATTCTGTATTATAGAGATGGCTCCTGTAGATTGTAGCGGATGGTATATGGACGAAAGTGCTGTTACGGTCGTTGTGCATCTGAAATGATGTGTAGTAGATGGAAACTAACCAGAGTTAATGGTCAGCATATGAGTCACTTCACAAACCAAGGCTATTGATATCTTATTCCATGTCCTCAGTCTACTGTTTTTGAGCACCTCAGCCATTCAGTCGATGCAGCGTTTACTCCAAACCCGTAGCTAGTCAAAGGTAGAAGAACCGGGTAACATCGTATCCCAATGTGTCAAAAGATGAAGCAACCAAACCTAGCTCTTTTCGATACTGAAAAGGCACCAGTCCGTTATTCAGACTCATTAACATTGATAACGTAGCTGCTGAAATATAGAGGTTTGAGATTTCAGATCTCTTATTTTTTGCAAATCAACGCAGTCTTACATTCAAATATCAACGATGAATTAAAAAATGATTGAATTTTCCGTCGGTAAAACCGAAAATACTATTAATGTCATCCTGGAAGGCACTAAAAGGCACAAAGTTCGGGCATCACTAAGATGGATTATTTTAGATGTTTCATCTGAGTGTATTGTTAGAAGTTTTCTGCTTCTCTTTTTGACGAGTAAATGACCTCAATTATATCTCCAGATCAGATCGATCACATGCGAGAAAAAACCAGGTCTCTTCGCGAAAAACGCCAAACAGCACCTCACATATTACTGTTTATCCCACATCAAATTCCCACTAGATTTCAATCCCACGCTCTGACAGGAAGGACAATGTGGCATGGCAGCTATCACAGGCACATATAACAACAAGAACACTGACTATGCCGTCAAGGAATCACCGGAACTCTCACCGAAGGAGTCGAAATTAGTCGGTGCTTCAACGGCAGGTATCAGGGCCGTAACTTATCAGTTGACTTCATTCTATCTGAGGACGCCTGTCAAGCTGTTCAGACCCACCAGGGTGGATTATATGGCTATTACTAGACTGTTTGTCAATGGTCCATCCCCAATACCGAATAAAGGTTACAACTTTTGGAGAGATTCATCATTAGGTGTCTTGGTTCAGGCAATTAGAAGATATGGATGGAGATTCTTCCCAGAAAGGGTCCTTCCTCCACTGGTAGCCAACTCTGCCACAGGGATGGTTCTATACACGACGTATCTTGTGTCATTACAATATTTGAATGATGGAAGAAAGGATATGTTGAGTGAACCTAGAGTTTGGGATACTTTCAGAGCTGGGTTTTTGGCTGGTTCTGCACAATCGTTAGCTGCCGCTCCAATTGATGCTATCTATGCTAGGTCATCAGCGAATGAGATATTGAAGGGTGGGCATGACAACTTGTGGAAATTCGGATTGATGAAGTTGAGAGAGATTGGATTCTCGGGGGTGTTTGCAGGGTATGGGTTGAGTTTGTTGAAAGAGAGTTCAGGATTTGCTGTTTATTTCTGCGTCTTTGAAACATTGAAGAATCAGGGATATAGTTTTGCGAAACATAGAATATTGTCTTATAGATATTATAAGAAGTTGTTATTTGATAAGGATTTCCATATGAACAAGGAAGAATATCTTGAAGTTGCAAATAAAGATAAGAGTTTCAAACTTTTGAAAACTTCCTTTGTTTTCTTTGGTGGTATCACTGCTTCTTTATCATTATTATCATTACAATATCCAATATCCAAGTTTCAGAACATTCATTATTCAAGATTGGAAGCATATGATATTTTCCATACAACACCTTCAACCACATCATTAGAATTAACACCAGATCAGAAACTTCAGGCAAGAAAGAGATGGTTCAAGAGATACTATAACACATACTTGGATTCTTTTGATCATTTGATGTTTATTCAATCAAAGAGTAAGCTGAGTTGGTTTGACTGGATGTATAAGGGTTTCAGAAGACATCTACTTGGAAGTGTTCCTGGTATGGTTGGTGGGTTAGTCGCATTAGAGATTTTGAGAAGTAATCTGGCTGAATAATTCATTAGGCTTTCTGGGGGATTCTTGTACATATGATTAGTTAGAGAGATTGATTAGATAGATTAATTTAATATTCTTCATAAATGATGAAGTGCAGTGTAGAATAAATAATAAACGGGTAAGCTATACACATGAATAAATAAAATAAATACCAATAAATAAATTGCCTAGAATTGTCTTGATCTGTATGAGCTGTAAGAACTCCAGACCAGTTTCCAGTATGAATTTTCAATGTTTTTGTCAAATATGTCAAAATCATTCTTTTCCAATTGGTTCAGGTATCCATTTAATGGAATAGCCATCATTAATGGAACAAAAATACAATCAGGAACACCATTTTTCCATTTCTTTGCTCTTTCCAAAAAGTGAATATGATTTGAATTTGCAATCACCTTACTGATCTCTAATCTCAGCTGAGTATATTTGGTTCTTGCTGTTAATAGATGATCATTGGAAACAATACATGTTTCATAAACGACATCTTTCAATTTTGATTTCACCGAGTCTTTAGCATCATCAGCTAAATGACCTTGGAATAGCCTCAACAAATCTTCTTGTGAGATTTCAAACTTGCTCATCAACTCAACAGGTAAGTATATGGAGTTCTTGTTTGTTGCATAATATTTGGAGCCAATGACAATAGAGGCAATACCTGTTGCCTGACCAATATGGGCCATGATCTCAACCATCAAGTCTCTTATTTGTTCGCTTTCTTCCACTAATGAAATAGTGGAAGGTGATAGCTGTTCACTTAATAACAAATTCTGCAACAAATAGTTAAATTGTGAATAATACCCTTCACCATACGAACTCAATTCATCCACATTTCTGAAACTTCCACGATTCAAGAAGTCCCTCCTCGTCGAAATAATCTGATTGAAATAACTCTGTTCCAAATTAAACCCTTGATTCACAGAATCCTTCAACAGCACAGCAATTGGTTCATTGACAGCCTTATCATTTTTCTTACTCTCACTATCAAAAACACTATCTCTAAGCAACTCTTGCCAAAACTTCAACTTCAAATCACTGGAACTCAACCCCATATTCTTCATAAGTGATGATCTCGACGCACTTGCAGTCTCTGACTCTCTCTGGATCTTGGACATCTCCAGCTGGAAACATCTTATAGCAAGAAACGTATCCCTCACTGGTTCAGGAACATATGCACTAAGGACATATGACGACTTATCGTATTTCTGCAAGTTTGCAGCACAGTTCTTCCTGGCATTGAGTAATTGGGTTGAGTACTGTTCTGGCGTGAAGTGCGCCAAAGTCGAGGAGAGCCTTCTAATTGGCGCGTTAGGAGGCATTGTGGCGATGATGTTCGTTGCTAAATATGGATGGATGGGCAGTATGGGGATGTTTTTTGAAAGTTGAAAATTCGGTGCGATGAGATGTAAACTTTGTTGAAACTAGGTGAACAGACTGAAAATGAAGATCGTGCCGGTGCACCCTAAGGCATATCTGGATATCAGTATTGCCGGTGAAAATATTGGCAGAATAGTTTTGGAATTAGTGAGTTTGCTCGTGCTTTGATGTTTTGTGGTGCATTTACTAACTAATGGTGACAGTACGAAGATGGTGAGTATTGACCTGATTGAAATTAAAGGAACCTATTACTAACAAAGATATTGTAGCCGCTCCCAAATCCGTGGAGAATTTTATTCATTTGGTTCAGGGAGATAAAGAAGTCGATGGTGTGAAGCTGTCATTGAAGGTGGGTAAAGTGAGAAATTAGTGATATCACAACTACTAACTATGCCCCAGAACAACCACTTCCACAGAGTCATCAAGAACTTCATGATCCAGGCAGGTGATACTACTTACGGCTCTCAACAAGACATTCACAATGAATCAAAATTGGGGACTGGTGGTAAGTCTATCTATGGGGAAGCTTTCAAAGATGAAGACCTAGGCGTTTTCGATACAGCTTTCAACTTAGCGATGGCCAACACCGGTCCAGATACCAACAGTTCACAGTTCTTCGTCAACACATTCCCATCACCTCATTTGAACGGTAAACATACAATCTTTGGTAAGGTAATTCATGGAAAGTCCATAGTTAGAACCATTGAATACTCTTCAGTAAATGATAAGTACGTTCCTCAATCACCTGTTATTATTGAAGATTGTGGTGTTTGGGAAGAAAGCTTAGATGTCCCTGTCTACAATGCATCATATGATACGATAGGAGGTGATATCTATGAAGAATTTCCAGATGATGACGAAGGAAAGTTCGATAAAGAGAAGCCAGAGGAATCTTTGAAAGTCACTGAAACTATAAAGAACTCAGGCGGTGAATTGTTCAAGCAGAAGAAATATCAGGAAGCTTACTTCAAATACAAGAAGTCATTGAGATATGTGAATGAATTGATACCAGATAAAGACTCAAATCTCGAACTGAACAAAAAGTTTGAGGAATTGAAAAAAAAATTATACTTGAACTTGTCATTGGTCTTAAACAACCTAAGAGATTACAAACAGAGTATTTCATATGCCACTTACCTACTTGAATCATCGTCACTTTCCATTACAGAACAGGCTAAAGGTCATTATAGAAGAGGTGTTGCTCAATTAGAACTAAAGAAGTACGAGGATGCATTGAAGGATCTAAAAGAATGTTCAGGGTTGAATCCAACTGATCAGATAGTCAAAAAGAAGATCAAAGATGCCGAGGATTCAATAGAGAAGCAGAAAGAAAAGGAGAAATCTAAGTATGCTAAGTTCTTTGGATAGTTATTTTCTAATCAACTATACAATACGACGGACGACAGGCTCTAGAGTTGTCAGATACTTGATAACCCTGGCGCTTTTGAGCTCTTTTTTTGATGGAGATAGTGGTTCAAACTTCACTAATATGTGACACTCAATCAGAAGATTTAGAACCAGAGCTAGTTGACGTATTAAGGATAATCAGACGTAGTATAACATTCACGTAGTCACTGGAAAATCTCGAATTATTTGGTATGAGGTTCTCAAGAAACAAAGCATCATCAATATTGAGGGCGGCAGGTAGCAAAATACATATCATAATCAAACAACAGTTTGAGTCTCAACTTTTCTGTATCACTGCCCAGTGGACCACATTCAAACTGATGCCACAGTCTGGTTATCACATCATTCAAATAAAACCTGACATATTGGCTGCTAACATCTCTGGTCTATCACCAACATTTGGGTCTAATTTTCTCTAATTTTCATCAGTTAACAGATCGTGTGGTGCTTTCCAATCAATCTTAATATCAGGAGCATACGTGTAAGGGTCACCAGTTTCAGCCGATTCAGAGCTTGGAATTTCTATTGAACCTGTAGTTCGTTGCTTCAATGAATCATCACTTCCAGAAGTCGATGAAGGTCTCTCAGGAGATGCCTCAAACTTATCAGGACATAGCTCTCACTTGCTACTTTCTGATATTTATCTACTTGCCCCCGCTCACTAGCGGTAAACAGAACCCTCAGGTTTCTAAGGCCTATTATCCTCCTTCATAATTTATCATCTTCTCCATCATCGTCATCATGCGAGTCATCATCACCGCTCTTTAGGTGATCATCGCCATTTCTTTTCTTAAGTTTGTCCTTCAAAAGAAAAATAGACAATGAGAGACCCAGGCTATGAAACAATGAGCATATGTAAATACCTTGGGGGCGTCCATTTGTATGATTCATCACTATGGGTGCTGTATTCACTGGCTTTGAAACTGTACAAACCTGAAACTTCAGTTAACATTTCCTTCAACTTTGTGAAGATCGAGACTGGAGATGACGCCTTACCATCTAACATGTCTATTTGAGACAACCACGGAAACTCCTCCAGAATCTGGTCCAAGTTCAATTCAGAATTGACTGTACTCATACCATCAGTCAGTTTAACATGCTCTCTCACAGAATCACTCATTGGGTAAAGAATGTATGAATTGATTTGATGCACCAAAATGGCCGTACCAACATGCTGGATTCTTTCCATCAAAGACAAACTAGGTACAATTGCAGAATGATCCTCATCTGATTCGGCACGACCCCAGAGCTTCAGACCAGAAATGAACTTTCGGTCTGCAACATAAAATCTCTTTACTTCAGCGACATCTGCGACTGCAGCCATTTCAGTACAAAGGCTTTGAATTTCTGGTAGTAAAGATTTTGGATCTAGTGCGAAAGGAACCTGATACTGTCATCATCCAACCAACCCAATGTGTGATTTTTGTTCTCTTCTATTGCCGTGATCCACTCGGCTGTGTTCTTTCTGATTGTAGAAATCCTCCCTTGACTAAATAGTTCTCCTTGTCTTTCTGGGGAAATGATTTAAGGCTGTTTTCTAACAGATTCGAAGAAAAGCTCGTCTGAATGTC